>DWNE01000021.1:0-49829 GCA_018249875.1 Cecropterus toxeus
CCAACATATATTTAAATTATTTTATTGCTTTTTGGTGTCATGGAAGTCGGTTTCTATTTTTTGTTAAAAAGTTTTATATCTTATTAACTGCCTTTGTTATTAGTCAATTAATGCTGTTGTCATTAGGCAATTAGTATTGTTGTTTTTAGGCAGTTAGCGTTGTCGTTATTCCGCGGTTAGCTCTGTTGTTATTCCGCACTTTTGTTATCACTGTTTTAATTATCCAGTTAGTTTATAAGACAGTAGCATTGTTATTAAGTTCTAATTGTTTATTATAAATATATATACTATAAAATATATATTATAAAATAACTTAATAATTACAATTTATTTTCAAAGTTACAGAAAAATATTGTGTGTGTGTTTTGAGATTTTAAAAACATTATGCAAAGCTTTGTAAAGTTCATCGCACTATAGTTATAGTTAGCATATACTTGTAATAATAAGCCCCTTTATTTACAAACATATAAAAGTGACTGGCAGTGACATTTTAATGGGTTGACAAAGACCTTAAGGTTAAGTGGCACCAATAAACTACGAACATCTAAATCAAATGAGATGAAAGGAGTATAGAATTGATCACGACTTCGTGCCCTTGAGGATAAATTTGGGACGCGTCATTTCATTATCGGTAGAGTATTGCCCCACGGCTCGTGTACGTCGTAATCTGTCTATATATTAAACAAGGTCGGTGCTTTCAGGAACTGTTGTGCTGTAAGCTTAAAGGGGACGTGGTCATGGTTGGCTTTAATGGATAGCCATAGCCATAGAGTGCCAACAGTCGAGGCGTATTAAATTTTTTTCAGGTCCCAGCGATTTGAGGGAGTGGCCCATTCCCAATAGTGGGGCAATTTTAGTTAAAATAGATAATGATGATGCTTATGGGGCACAAGTTACGTAAAGTTAGTGGCACAGTCATGAGTATAGTTTGATCGGGGAAGTACCACCGTTATACCTTTTTCTTCGATTCCTAGCGAACAACAGAACGTACATCTCATTGAGTGAGCATTAGAGTAGGCGTGCAAGCTAATTTATTTACGGAAATTCTATTCATATTATTCTTATTATAGGGACAATTATACTTAATACATAGTGAACTCAAATTTACAAATTTTGTATCTTTGTATAACATAAACGCTTTTTAACATTAACGCTTTTTGCGTTGATAGCCCCACAGTAGAATTTTCTCCTGTGTCATGGTTGCCATGGACATACGAAGACGTATACATAAACACCCAGATCAAGAACAGAAATCTAAACTCATCATTCACATTTCTGTCAGGCCGGGGATCGACCCCAGGACCCACTGCGTATTAAACCAGTATGGTAACCACTCCATCCATCCGCCGTCAATCGTTATATTATTCAGTATTCAAATATTATTTATTAAAAACTCGTGACATAATATTAGTTTTACTATTAGCATAACGGTCATATCGACTGTGCAATGGCATGAGAAATAGCGACGTTGACGTGTATATTTTATGAGAAATTCCAGTATTCCAGCTTTTATGAGTGAATAATATGTTACGATAAAAATGGAACACGTTTGTTAACCGTTACACATAGTTTATGGTAGCAATTAACGAGTAATTAAACTATAATGACACTCATTAATATTCCTTATTGGAAACCTGTTGGTTCAACGAAATTAAAATTTGAGTTAGGTACATACGGATTTAAATTTCGTGTAGAAAGTGTGGAAGGAGAGCTGTAGATAATTTAATTTTCTGATAGAATATAGCCTTTGTAGGTCCCCTTACAACTTTTAAACTGGTAGAAGTTTTTTGATGAAATGACACTGACAAGGACCGAATGATTTTTCAATTTAAATAATTGACATTTAATTTTAATTGAATTTAATTCAATTATAATTTGAGTACATAAATTCATCTTTAGCAAATTCATAATATTTGTATTTATATTTTAAATTATTGTATGCCCGTTTGGGGTGGGAATATGGATGACTGCGAAAACATTATTGTACCCATATTCCACGATAATAAATGAATTGATTAGATTGGACGCTACAAACTTTTCTTCTGAATTAAAGCAACGTGAGAAGTATGATACCATTACCAGAGCGCCTAAATATATCTATCATACGATAGATATATCTAAGCGCTCTGGAAAAATGGAACGAGTATAGAGAAAACGTGAGCAATGAACACATATGTGTTTGACTTCAGGTAGAACTGTTCCATGCGCATGTCCAGGGGCGGTAGTGAAGGCACCATTAGATGGACGGCATGCTCATTTGCTATTTCAATCCGAAGTGAAGTAGGATTTATATATTTCCTATTAATAAAATTACTTATTAGGCTGCAGTGACAATTTAAGACATTGGATGTTCATCTACTGTACAGAATTATTATATCTATTAGTACACTAAAGTAGCACTGTAGCGCTACAGTGTTTTGGTTTTGTGACATTTCAATTTTCGCGACTAACAATATATATGATCTACTTTAGATTGTTTGTTTGCACTGAGAACCGCCGCCTTTTGGATCATTCTTGAAACTTGCATGTTTATTTATGTGTACTTTTGGGTACCATAAAGAGTACTTAATAGTATTATTATTACAGTGACTTTTTAACAGTTCATGGGCACCGTACGTCAGCCCCTTCTTATTTTATAAAACTACTAGCTTTTGCCAGCGGCTTCGCTCGCGTTAGGAAGTGTTAAAAATGACAAAGTTTTATTCAAACTTTTATCCCTATTATATCCCCTTGGGGGTAGAATTGATTAAAATCTTTTCTTAGGGTATGGATACGTCAAATCATCTACCTGCATGCCAAATTTCAGCCTGATCGCTGTGGCTTGTTTGGGCTGTGCGTTAATAGATCACTATATTAGTCAGTCAGTCACCTTTGAGTTATATATATTTAGATATCAAGGGACTATAACTTGACAAATTTTTTACCCTCAGCTCATTTGAAACAAGAATTGGACATCAATGACCTAATGCGCCGGTACGCCAACGATGTTATCGCATCCGCTGCTTTCGGGCTGCAAGTCAACTCGGTCAAGGAGAAGGAGAATGACTTCTACAAGATGGGTCAAGCTATGTTCATCTTCACGCCTCTACAAAGGGTCTACTTTATTATCATCGCTACCTTCCCCTCAGTTGCTAAGGTATCTTTATTTTTTTTTACTTCATTGTAAATTTCTATTTATTTCTCAAAATCTTCATCAAGTCGCTTTTTTACCCGAGACGGTACGCAGATGTTTTAAAAACGATGATGATGATTGATGAGTTTGGGGGAGAGGATGTGTATTTGTGCAAGCAAATGTTGCCATTTATCTCCAAAAATACTAGTCCGATTTTGATGCAGTTTTCAGTGATGGGATCTGGTTTCATAAGTGCATATTCTTATATATGTTTTTCGATGGACACTCACCAGGGGTAGGTGTAATAAAAATTTGTTTGTGCAAAATTAAATCTACTAGTCAACTGTAGGTCATCGCACTTGCTAAATACTTCAGGTATATTCACAAAACATATTGACGACGTGCGCAATGGAGCGGCCACCATACTGGTCTATCCGTTCTTGATGTGAAACATCTATAGGTGCCAGTTAACCTGATTGTTGGCTTGATGATGCTTGCATTGATTGTTTTTTTTATTTTTGCGCCATTGTCGGAACTATTAAGTATCGATATATCGTACAAATAATTTGATTTGATTCGATGAAACTAGCGGGCTGCTGTGTTAGTTCGACTTAGAGCGGGGTACTGCTGGTAGATGGCGTTATGTTCATTATGCTATATATTTAGTTTCTGTCGCAATCTTGTCTTTCATGCATATTACTTGTACGAAAACAATGTTTTACATCTGCCCGACGTCCCGTGACGGCTATTTTTATTTTCTATTGCTATAATAAATCATCTGAGAATATATTGTGATATTCATTGATTATGTATAACTTGGAATGGAAAATGTATAACTTGGATGATTTATGAAGATACTGTTGGACCATAGCACTGAGTAGGTTTCTCCTAATATAATGTAACATAATCTTCTTTCCTAATTTATAAATAGTTCCTGAAACTCCAAGTTTTTTCGGACAAAGTAACAAAATTCTTCTACAACATTGTATCTACTACCATGAGCCAAAGAGAACAGAACCATATTGAGAGACCTGATATGATTCAACTCCTCATGGAAGCTTCCAAAGGTAAATTATGGATGAATATAATGAACTCAGTATAAGTTTGACACAACTTTAATTATGTTAATAAATTTCTTTTGAATCAAGGATCATTGAAGAACAGTAATACAAATAAAGAAGACACAGAACATTTGGCTATAGTTGGAGATACATTTAAACCACAAACTACAGTCAGACGTAAGTTTGGTTTTATTATCAAATATTTCGTAATATTTTAAGATATTTAAGACCTATTTAGTTTACGTGTAACATAAATAAAATAAACCGTCATGATTTTTAAATCAAAGGTACACAAATAAAAGTATTGTGATGCCGTATCGCACAAATCGGCGTCGCTACATGTCATAACGTGGACAATTTCATCGTGATACGCGTCGCGTATTTATAAAAATATTTGCTTTTTATATATATTATGAAAGTAGCTAACGAGCACCTGATCCACCTGATCGCAATAAACAAAATATACCAGAATTCTTGTCAAATCATTTAATTTTCCGGAGTAGTATCAGTGAAATTCTTTGAAGTAAGTCTTTTTTCAGAATGGACACAGGATGAATTGGTTGGTCAAGTGTTTTTATTCTTCATCGCCGGTTTCGAGACCTCCGCTTCAACCTTGACCATGATAATCCATGAACTAGCTCTCAACCCTCAAGTTCAGGAGAAACTGTACCAGGAGATCAAGAGTTACAAGGAACAACACGATGAGCTGACATACGACAACTTAAACAAGCTGAAATATTTGGACTGCGTTATGAACGGTACGTACAAGACATTTAGTTTTAGATGTTTTCTCTTATTTTCAGTCTTAACCTTTTAGTGCTATAACTGCTAATACTAAAAGCTTGCATTATGTTTAAATTATTATATACATAAATGTTACAGTCGATAAGTATGGAGGATAGGTTAGGTTAGGTTAGTATGAGTTCTTAGAGAATTAAATGTAAAAGATTACCCATATCACAATAACAAAAATATGTATCATTAATTTTGCATTTTTTAGGTTGGGTATTGTAATATTTCTATGTATATCTGGTTAATGATAGTTGCACAAAGGTGGAAACAACCGCTTCCCATCAGGTAGACAGAATGCTATAATATTTTGTTGCTACAGCATATAAATCCATAACTTATGAACCAACCATTTTTTACAAGGTTGAAGTAGCCAACGCGCATAGCGAATTTCTTATTATGGTATGTGGTCACTGCTGTTCATGGGCATTTCTAACAACTACATATAGAATAGCAGTTCTATATGAACTCAATCACAGATGCGTTGCTACTTATAAAGACTACGACAGTCGCCTCGTGCGAGGGTGCCGACAACGACATCATTTTACAGAAGCGGCTAAACTGCTTCACAACAGGAATTTTCGTGGTTGCGGTTAATTTCCCGTTGAAGCAAACTCGTTTTACCACTTTGTAAAATTATTATCTGGATTTGTAACTGGATGTTCAAGAGCACGCTGGTATTTCCTAAAGTCAAAGAAAACTCATGTTTGTTTAAAATCAAACCCATGTTGAATTTATAATTTATTTTGTATTACTTACTCAGAGTCCTCCAGGAAGTGGGCTGCAGCGCTGATAATGGACAGAACGTGCGCGAAAGCTTATGAGTTGCCTCCGCCCAGGGAAGGGGGGAAGCCTTACGTTGTAAGTATTTGCTTAGATGAAATATTCAAGAGCAAAAAATGTGGAACAAACTGAATATAGAAGAGTTGTGTACGACTACAAATTATAATTTATTATTAAACTATTTTAGTAAGCAGGTTTAGAGTGGAGTGATGTTTTTTACTATTTCGGTAGGACTGAAACTTTACAGTCGAAATTTAATTTATGTAACAGTTACCTGACTGCGACATAGATTCTAGTATAAGCAATAATCATCAATTTTACAGATACAACCTGGCGAATTTGTTTATAACATGGTAAACTGTATCCACATGGACCCAAAATACTTTCCAAATCCGGAGGTGTTCGATCCCGAAAGGTTTTCAGACGAGAACAAACATAATATCCAACCGTTTACGTTTATGCCTTTTGGTGTTGGACCTAGGAACTGCATTGGTACGTACTTTTATAAATTACAAGAAGGTATAAATAAAATATAAAATTGCTTATGTCTAATATAATGCTTTTGTAAACTTCAATTTGTATAGTGTCAAAAAATTTCGGAGTGATAGGAGAGGTCGGGAGTAGGACAGGACATCGTTAGGGGATAAATTTCATGCGTCGATATGCAGAGGATAGAGAAGGGTACTTAAGTGTCGGTTACTGTTATTAATAATAGTCCAACTATAGGTATTTATATTTTTTCAAAATATCTGACATGATTTGGCCATAAACCCTCCTTCCACCACATCATAATGGAGCAGTATGGTCAAGAAAGCTTTACGCAATGCTAAAAGACTTGTAGGCGTGGCTTTTATATCTATCGGTAATATATAATAGGTATTATCGGGGTATGGGGGTCACATTGCTACTGAAATGTTGTTTTTGAGATGTTTATAGAATTCGTCTAAATTTGTTGTAGTAGTAGAATAAATCTCAACTGTGAAGTACACGTTGCGTTGGCCGACATCCGGTAACAATTTTTCATTCTCTTGGCTGTATATTTAAACACTTGGTTGTTTCTGATCGGTACGGAGTTTTATATTGCGTAATATGCTCTCCCTTGGATCAAAGCCAAGTTAAAGTTATGGGTGCTAGATTATGCTCCCGGCTTCGGTCGCCTGGTTAACAACGTGATCTTAGTACATGTTATCTAAGTAGTATGTATATACTCAATTTATCTTAACGTAATACTTTAATACTCATTAATATGTATGTATTTTTTTGTATGAAGATATTATTTTTGCATTAAAAGTAATAAATCTGTACTTTCGTTAATGCGAAGCAGTCGTCGCTAATATTAATACCATGTCTTACTCTCGTGTACTAATTTTACACTTATGTGAGATAATATTAATCTTAATACGCCTAAATTAGGTCGATGAAGCCTTCAAATTGATAATTGATGTCTTTTCTGTAAAATTTTCTCAAAATTATACAGAATTTTGAATGTCTACCGACAATGAAATCTGATGTTACACGGTGCATATACTGATACATTCCTACATACATAATAGTAGACTTGATATGGCAATCGTAATAAACGCTTTCTAGACATAGCCCTACAGTAGGATTTTCTCCTGTGTCGTAGATGCCATGGACACACAAAGACGGACACACTGACACCCAGACCCAGAACAGAAATAGAATCATTCACATTTCAATCTGGCCGGAGATCGAATCCGGGAACTCGGGTCACAGTTGTCGTAGTCGAAACATGGTGAATCTTATTTGGGTTTTAAGTAACAAATGTATGTCTCTTATAGGGTCAAGGTTTGCCCTGATGGAAGTGAAGGTGATCCTCTTCAATCTTCTTTCCAAGTTCAAGGTTTTGAAGTGCGCGAAGACTTCCGACCCCATCCGCTTGATGCCACAAGACTTCAACATCAGAGCAGTTGGAGGCTCGTGGGTTATGTTGGAGGAAAGAAATTAACGATGATTGTCAGAAACATTCACGATTAGAGTTAAAGATGTTTTATTGGTGTCATAGGTATACGATTATGTAAAATAATAAGGTTATTACATTATTTAGGTAGGTAAGGTTATTAAATACGAATAAATATGTCTATTTTTTACAGAATGTATGATTTATTTACCTAAATAAATATAGATTTAAAGTTAGATTCTAAAAGGCCTTGATATATATTTTTTATAAGAGTAATGTGAAGCGCTAGTCCTAGTTCGAAGAATTGTAAGATAAGTTTGTTCCATCTTAGAATTGCCAGCTATAGTAGAAACAAAGTCAATTAAATTATCTCTATTAATACTGACAGGCAATTACTTCGATTTACATTTGCCAGGTGGTAGAACCAATGTAGTTCGACCGGGTAAGCACCACCGCCACACCTATTTCTAGCGTGAAGCAGTTCTTGCGTTTTGGTGGAAGGGTGTGGTTACCGGCTCACTTTTATCGCGACCATTTCAGTCCTCGGGAGTAGCAACGCATCTGTGGTCGGCTTCATATAGAACCCATGTTCTACATGAGGTTGCTTACAAATGTCCAGGGGCAGCAGTAACCACTTACCATCAGGTGGGCTGTTTGCTCGTTTGCTACTTCATATTAAAAATATAAAAACAATTATAGACAAGTGAGAATTGATATGACCTTGTTGCAAACCTATTAAAATACGTAATATTTTCACAATTATTCACAGATGCGTTGCTGAGGACTAATTTGACGTCCCAGATAAGTATTTCTTCAATATCTGTCAGACCAGAACACAACAGCGCTTAATACTGCCATTATTAGGTAAAAACACTAATGGCGGTAGTGCTTCCAAAGTCGTGGCTATGAATTAGAAGTTAAAAATTTAACACATAATTTCAACTATTCACATAGAAAGTATTTTACTCAGTGTATTGAGTTATGTATTTCAACTGTCCAAATGTAGTCACAAAATAAACTTATACGTTATAAACAGCGGGATTTGAAATATACGTGAACAAATTGCGTACGTACACGTGACTGTTTTTTTACAAATTCTTAAAATACTATTACATTTTGTATCAGCTCATTTGACGCCAATCCGATTTGCAGGAAATTTGTAATACATTATTTAATTTTATCTAAAAATAAGTCTAATCCTGTCATTATATCATATCAAGAATCTGAACATTCATCTAAAAAATTAAGTACATATTTTTTGCGTATCAAACATTGTCTTAATCCACCTTCCATATATAACAAATAAATCCCTATTTTCCGCGGCTGGAACTATTTAGCTATTTTCTTAGTTGTGTCTGTTAATATCAATAGGTTTTAATTAATAAATTAGAAAGTACAGATGATAAATATAAATAAACAAATAAAATACAAATAACAAATAAAAGAACCAATAATTTTGTTATGTAATCTTATGGCGTTTGGGATAACAATTAGTCTTACCATATCATATTTAAAATTCACAGTCAAGACAGGACAAAGACGTGTTAGCTGGTAAATGATAAACAAGTAATACTGACAAAGGAAAAGGAGCTTGTTATATGAACATTGTATGAGATTAAACATAGGTATGTATGAGTGTAGAAAGCGTTTATGTTTATGTATATGTTTAAATTAAGTTTGACACATCGTGTCTGCACTTAACGTCACGTCGTGTGTTCCGGTGTTAAATTGCTTACATTTGGCAGCTCTCAGGCTGTTTTTAGAACAAGCACATTTTAACTCGCCGCGGGTAAGCCGTTTAGGGAACAGCTTTTGCGGACATTGGGAATGTTTGGAATCGTATAAACAGGAATTGACATACGAAATTGACTTAATAGTATCTTGAATGGGATTATTTGCTTTCGTATTTCGATTCGATAGTAGGTTACCAGTTGTAATGAGCATTTAATATCAAGCAAACCTGCACCGTGTGGTGTTGGTTTTGAATAGCACCATTTCTCTCTTTCGAACGCAAGAACGCAACGCAAGAACTGCTTCACGCTAGAAATAGGTGTGGCACTGGTACCTCACCGATCTAACTACACTGGTTCTACCATCTGACACGTCGATGTTGTAGGACTAAGGAATAAAATCCAGGAGATGGGCTGCAGCTTATTCCTATGTATCATTTACACTAATTCCGGTCACCAACACGTAGTCCAAGTGCATGGCAAAAACCCCCATTAGGGAAAGACCTATATCCAGCAGTGGACCTTACAGTGTTGGTAGATGTAAACTGCTAATGTAAACTGGATGAAATCTCGAGCATTGCTCTTGCTCATTTTTCAAAAACGCCATTGGATGAAATATTATGGACACGAAAGCAAAGTTTTTCGCCCACAATTAAATGATAATAACTAGTGCATATTCTTCTTTTAGTCTCCGTACGAATTGGTGTATTACAGTAATTAAAATATGTATGTATTTAAATTTTATTTTGTAATTCTCGTCATAAATTATGCATATCTTGTAATACACTCAAGTGTAAATGATTGCCTTATTAAATTTCCCCAGTATTTAGATTTAGATTAACATATTATTCATTAATTTCGGTTGTGTTATCCGTATTTTAAGGCGAATAAAATAAAATAAAACATACACAGCGTTGGTTACACAATTGTACCTTTAAAGTACCTTTTCAGGTTTCCATAACGAGCATAACAGCCATAATAGCCGTAACGTTGGCAGTTACATGAGACTTAATGAACGAGTGATATGGATACGGTTATGAGATGAAAGCTATTTTAATTTTAAAGATAAAAGCGGAAAGTATATTTATGTACAAAGTTATGTCCCTATTTTAACAACGTTAATTGAGCTTCAACTTTCGATCGTAAAAAGGACTTGGAATTAATTATTTTACATTGTGTAAAATTTCGGTACTAAAAGGTTCATAATCGAGACATTAGGTACCTCTGTAATATTTCAGGATTGCTGATGAATTTCATCCACTTATTTGACTTTGGAAACTTTATTTTACGTCAAATATTGTATAAATTGACAAGGTTTAGTAAAATCTACGTGTAAAGCTAATGAAAATTCTAAATTTTAGTATTCTAGGCCAAGTTAAACCTTAGTTTGTAATTATATACGTCCATTTTTTTGGCCCGCGGTTTAGCCCAAATGGCTTGTAACTTATGACATATTATTGAATTATATCAGTTGACAGAGTGACATATGTGGGTTATATAATTATTTTCTAAAATAACGCATGTAAATCGGAGAAAAATGGGGGGAAGGAATGACTCTTTTTAATCATGATATGGGTATCAACTGAAAGGTAGTAAATAGACCATTACAAGCATATATTCTTATGACGTAGAGAATGCTTATACTTGTATGTTACTGTTATGTACAAATACTCATAAAAAACATAAAAAATCCGAGAACTAATTTCAGTTTATAGCAGTGGGTGTCTTTTGTTATCATAATAATTTCTTGTTTAGATTCATCTTAAAATCTTGTAAGGAATCCTAAAAAATGGTTTCCTTGAATTTGATACCACTCACCAAGACTATGGTTTTGTGTATGTTATTTGTTGTGTATTAAAATGTCTTTTAAGATAAAAAACGTAACGTTTTGAATCTAGCTATTTAGCTGTCTGTCTGTTTTACAGAAGACATTGACGTAAAAATACATGGTTGTTATGAAAAAGCTATAGTTACATATTTTAATTTAGGAGTATTAAACTAGTAAATGTGTTGTTTCTTATCTCCGGGGACTAGGGTACCAAGCCTTCAAATGTTACTGTGCTGTACTACAATACTAGCGTTTACCTAATTGGTTTATGTGGCGGCTATAAATATGAATCTTTGTAATGCTTTCGTAGACGTGCTATAGTAACTATAAGATTGTGGTGCTTACGTATATTAATTTTTACTTATAGAATTGCGGTTAATATTACGTATAGTATTGCGTATATGAAACGGTAGTTTTCATACATTTTATGCATTGTTATTTGAAAAAGCTCGGAAACGACTTAACCGATTTTGACGAAAGTTTTAGGGATACAGCGTTTCACAGAATATGACGTATAGAATTCTTATTTGAACCAATCATTACAATTAAGATAATGATTATTTCCTTCAACGCTAAAGCACGTTATCAAACTGGTAACTGGATACTCGTATGTACGTCTGTACATACGAGTATCCAGTTACATTTCGTCTTGTAGTCTCACAAGACGAAATGTATATCAGTACAATACAGGCAATACGTATCCTTGTATTTACTGATACTCAACAGAATAGCAGCGTCTGCCAAAGATCAATTACCCCCGGCTAGGGGATGGGGTGACAATTAAATAAATCAGTTCATCCCTCCATTGTTATTCATGCATTCCGTTTGTCCTAACTAACTTCCTTATTTATAGTATCCGAGCTATCATTCACTGTTTTTATGGAAATTATTCTCCTACTACGCTCTTGTTAGCTATTTTAGTTGGATGTAGTTTTTTGTGGTGTTTATTAAGATTATTGGTGGTAAAACCAAGACAAACAGTTTTGGCCATTACTGTCAGGAACCTTATGAACGTGAACATGACATCTATAATCAACTTAAAATAGAGTTGGATCTTTACTTTTACCTTTACCCTTTTACTGCTTTACCACTTTACTCCTTTACCGCGTTTTCCCTTTACCTCTTTACCTCTCTACTCCTCTATACATTTACCCTTTTTCATTTTACCTTTATCTTTTACCTTTGAGTGGGTCGGTTGGTCTGTCCCTCTCGTAGATGTCATATGAGGCAAATAAGTAACAAATACGCGTAGCAGACGGGGTGACTATTGGAAAATTATGACGAAAACAAATACATAATCCGACGGCTAAAACTTAAATTTGCAGCGGGGTAGTTTGTTGTTATAATAATGTTTCAAAATTATATATCCTATATATACACATTATACTATAAGAACTGAGACGAGTCCAATGATATGACACGCGTTACAATCCGTCAAGTTGTTTGGGACGCAAAGCGTGCCACAAAATGAACATACATACATATATGCGAAAATCATCACCATCTTATTGACGTAGTCGGTTATTAAGGCTGCATGAAACGAAGACCTATTAAGGCCTATGTCCAGCAGTGGACCTAGTAAGGATGATGGATGCAATGATTATCCTGAGGATTACTTTTGGAACTCTTCATCAAAGTTGTCCTCCTCTTCGAACCAGTACACAGGATCGCTGTATAGTGATAGCAAAAATTTCAAATAAAAAGCTGTTTGTAAGAACACAAAAATCAAATTTCCGCGTGACATCAAAAAATCCTATCCATACGCCGTAACGGTCGTTTCGACAAAGAAAATGGCTTGCGCTCAGGGTGGCAATTTATTGTTATTGAAAAATGTGACCACGGATAGACCTAAATACGTAAATCTTGCCTTATACAGAGTTATTTTATGCAGCTGAAGGAGCCGACACTTTAGATAACAAATCTGCATAAAGATCTATGGTCTTCGGAGATTATAAATATTGTTTCCTTTTTGGTGTCTTTGTTTAGATGCTACTAAGAAAGTTGAGGTGAGGGTACGTTTATATATTAGCCTTTCATAAAAGATACAGCAAGCGAGCATGCAGTGCATTTAAAGTCGACCAAAGATGTGTTGCTTAAGAGGATTAAGATGATTGCTTCATATACAACTTAGTCGGCAACTATATCCTTCCACCGAAAGGTAAGAACTGCATTTTAGAAATAGGTGTGGCAGTGGTTTGAGTACTTCCGTGAGTGAACTACACTGGTTTTTCCACATTTTTAATCATATTTTAGATTATTTATTTTAGACAACGGGTACTCCTAAAAAACCGTATGCATGGTCTCATATAAAAGTTAGCCGATAATTCCTCGAGTTTAAAAATATATTTTATGTAGTATACAAAAATTAGTATCTAACTATCTATACGTGTAACTGTTTAACAAGGTATGAAGCACAACGCAGATTGGCAACATTTGGCAAGAATATGAGAAGTGGATGACTTTCGGAAAGTATATTCATTGCTGAAGATATTGGGTTCTTTAGGTTTGGGCTTATCTCGCTGGGGAATAAAAATGGCTTTATATTTCAATGTAACTACAAATCCCTTATGCTCTCTGTGTATTTAGTTCAAATTTATGGGGTATGTATGTTACGTTACGTTTGAATATATCGACTAGATATCATCAAATATATAAAGATGAACTAGTAGCATATTAATTACCATACTCAATGATAACAATATAAAGATAAAGGAAGCCTTAATAAATATATTCGTTGGTAACATTGCACATATTTTTGTCTACTCATTTCAGGTTGAACACAATGCTTAACAATTTAACGACAACTGTGGCCGAAACATTAGTTTTAAGAAAATAATCTGACTGCTAAACTTGAAATTTGAAAACGAGTGTTTAGTTTTTGTAATATTTCATTTATTTAACTTAATAATTTAATGTTATATTTCACAGATGTTATTTCATATCCGTATTGTATAATAAATAAAATAACCCCTTTGCCTTTTTTAGATATTGTACTTATAACCTATGTCATTATGACATCAGCATCAACATCAACAATCCGTTAAGCCGTTGAGGCTGTATCGCGTAGCAAAGAAATGGTTATACATACAAACATATATACATACGATTGTAAATCATTACCCTCCTACTAGCGTAGTCTGGTTAAAATGTATTCCATGTTACAAGGCCACAATTTTGTATGGCACATCTGTGGTCGACTTTAGGTAGGATTCTAATTTTGTCTGGAGATGATCACAAACGTACATGGGCGATAGTGACTACTTATTGTCGGGGCTGCATGTTGATTTGCTTATTGTTATATAACGTAATAAAAGAAAAAAATACGAGCGAGGGACCCCCGTCAGAAACGAAGTTGATTACGTCTTTTCTTGAATTCCGATTGTAATTTAAAGTGAATTCTGTATATTTATTTTTTTTATTTATTTATTTTTTTATTTATTAGTTATTATTTTTAGAATGCAAATAATCGTGTCGGATTATTTGCAGTCGGATGATTCTACCATCAGTATATTTCGACTGGGGAGGCACCACCGCCATACCTATTTCTAGCGTTATGCAATTCTTGCGTTTGGCTGGAAGAGTTTGATTGCTGGCTCACTTATATATGAGGCGACAATCCTAGTCCTCAGGAGTAGCAACACAATTGTTTTCAGATAGACATCTTCTTCTATATGAGCTTGCTTACATATGTCCTTGGGCGGCAGTACACTACTTACCATCAGATGACGATTGAATGGTTCTACCACCTGGTAGAAACAGTGTAGTAGTGTGGTTTGTATTACGCTCGATACACTGCGTGCGCGGTCGTGTACACACTCAGCATACGGCATTTAGTTACATGACGATTTCTATTAAATCACACTACACGTAAGCTGCGTTAAAGAATTTCGTTCCAAAAACAATTAAAACAATATTTTAACATTCTTGTAACTGTGCTTTGATCTCTTTGGACGGAGGAACTAACTTTGCTTGTTATAATGTACAATCGTGTACAGGGAAATTTACAGATAACGAAATTTGTTTGAACATGTAAAATTTGGAGTATGTTTGTAGACTTTTTGAAGATCTGCAAATTTATTGTTATTCCTTTGATTATAGTTATTTTAATAATTTTATGCTGCAATATAATATATTGTAAGCTTATGTGAAAAGATATATCAATATGGTATATGATAAAGTTTTATACCTTTACCTTCTTTCAGGATTTAAAGAAGTTACAGTTTTGGAATAACATGCCTACTTAAATAACCATTAATATATAATCACACGGATTCAACCGTGATCTATAAAAAAAAAATCGATATATTTTGCATGTAACCTAAATTTTAAACTTTCAATGATTATGGGTTCTTGGATTTGTTTTTTGCGCTAAATCCGATTTATTTTCTAATTCCTAAAATCGCTCTCAAAAAGCTCCAACGCTTTCAAAGATCAGCCAGAGCAGATGAACAGACAGACATATAGACAGACAAAAATTTTATTGATTGTTTTTTTTTGTTATTAGTACCGTATTACTTTTTTAGAAATTGAGTGAAAAACTGTTATGTTGATGGTACAAAGAGAACCTTCAATTATACTTAAATATAGATAACAAAAACATTTTAGTAGATATAAGGTAAAAATTTATGAGTTTCGTGATTTGAAATCTCGAAATATATATTTAAGTTATGAAACTGGAGGTAATATTTTAATTAAAACGAATGGTTTATGTTGATGTAATTTCTTTGACATTGCGTACAACGCGCTCCGTAAGCTCAACTAGAATGTCATCAAAGTTGATTTGAGGTCTCATTAACCTCTTTGTTATTAAATACTAGCTGAAGTACTCATGCTTGGTTACATGACCTTGCGAATAGTAAATTAAATGTTAATCTCCCATATGCCAAAAAAAGTTTGTTATTTTCTAGCGATGAAAGTGACATCACTGAAATAAATGTCTTCTTTAAATAACGAAAAATATCGAATTCAAATGTAGTCTATAGACTGATCATTTAAATAACAACAATGCAAAATTTTATGCACATCGGACCAGTGGTTTTTACGTGATTGAGTAACACACAAATATACACAATCTCATTTTATATATTAGTATAGATAAATATATAACAGACGTTAAGGCACGAAATATTGATTATTTGCCATTTGTACTAAAAACGCAAAAATTTTAGGATGTTTGCGTAGAACAGGCCAAGTATATTTCCGGGAAATAAGAATTAGTAACTTACTGCACTGAATAGTGTACTTATAAGTGATTGATATAAAAACAGTGACCATTTTTAAGCCTGTATCCCCAAATATTACATGACAAATCCAACATAATATAAATAATATAGATACATTTCTGAATACTTATAAAAGATCTGGTCTCTAAAGACTTAAATGATTTATATAGGAATGATATTTATTTAAGAACCCAAAGGTATTCTCGTTTAAGTTTCATTTTATTTAGGCACTTAAAGAAACTTTTGTAATATAATTGTTAAAGTTCAAGCAATATCTAACTTCAAAGAGGGAAAGGTAAATTTTTCTTTCCTCTAACGGATTTCTTTACTGCCTAAAGTCTTTCTCAATCGACAAAGCGCCCCAATTCACGAAAACCAAACAATACTTAAGATAAATAAAATTGCCTTTTAAAGTTCTAAAAGGAGGCAAAATTCACGAGTCGTTTCCGATTTTAGAATTCAGCCAGCAAATCCTTTAAAAAAATCAAGTGAAATCCTGTTTCCGTGGTTGCCAACAGGCCGCGAAGTACCAGGCTAACATGAAAACGGGACGTTTTCTAACACCGGAAAGCACGGCTACTATTTGAACGCGAAGCCCATTCCAACCTGTCGGCCACCAACCTAACTTGACCTACGTCCCGCTACGATGCGTCTGATAACCATTTCGAAACTGAGTAACTCCTCTGAACGTAGGAGGCCAAGTATCACTGGATTATATAGCAAGAACGATTTTTCCAATGTCCTCGGGAAAAACCATTATACAGTGCTGAGCTTCTAGTATTTTTTCTCGAATTTGTATCGTTTATTGGCTTTTGCTTTTACCGTGAGAAATACGTTTTTAACAAATTAAAAAAAAAATGCTTTTCGTTTGAGTGTAAAAGTGCAAAAACGCATTGATTTTTATTAAATGTTCTAGAATTCGCAAGAATGTATAGGAATCTAGGTGTTATTTTATTGAAACCCATTTAATGTTCCTGTCCAGACGCAATTATTTCACACAACACATAGCGATTAATGTAGTAAAACGACTTATGCAAAATCGTTGCAATGTTCATCAAAATCGCACGAAAAACAAAAAAATAGCACATTTCATGTGTTTTTGTTTATTTACTTTGCTTCAACTTACCGTTAAAAGTTCGAGCATTACAATAAAAACAAATATTTACGTAGTGCACACAAATAAATCGGCCTGATTGAAATAGCACACGAAACCCGTCGTTTTAAAATCAACCGAATTTACATTGCCTTTTATTTCGCAATGTCAAAATGTTCAGATACGGAGTTACGTAAACTTGGGCGATATCAAATATTCAAGCTGTTATTTTTACGTTCATTTCGGTGAATACTTCAGTTTAAATAAAATACAGCAAAAGTACACTTTAAAATAATTCAATTTTATTAAACAAAGAGTCGGGTGCATGATTGGTGAAATAAATTGTTTTCAAGCGTAAACTACAATAGTAATATCAATACCGGTTCTGAAATATGCATGTTTGCGTCCTGTTGAAGTAAGTTTAAATAAAATGCCTTGTCAGATCATCTTTTATCTTAATAGTCCGTCATTCAAATCTCAAACGTGCAACTTAGATTTTACAAGAATCCTATGGTCGTAGTAGTCACATTAAGGGATCATGAGATTTTTTTTTATCAGACTGAAGTAGCAAAAGAGCATGCTGTCTATCTAATGGTAAGTGGTCACTGCCGCCCATGGACATCTGTAAGCAAATTCATATAGAACAGGTGTTCTATCTGAAGTCGATCACAGCTGCGTTGCTACTCCCGAGAACTACGATGTTCGTCTCAAAAACAAGTTAGCCGGCAACCACATCATTTCACCGAAACGCAAGTACTGCCTCACGCTAGAAATAGGTGTGGCGGTGGTACCTCCCCGATCTGACTACATTGGTTCTACGTAACTTAAGATGGTCCATGATGATGAAGCGACCATCTTAGTTCTCAGAAGTAGCAACGCATCTGTGATCGACTTCAGCTAGAACATATTTTCAATATGAAGTTGTGATGAAGAGAAGATCATGCGGACTGCATGCTCGTTTTCTATTTCAATCAGATAAAAAAAAATAGAAGGATGGATTCCACGTATTACCTTTATTGCTAGAATACGTTTTTCCCTGCTTGGTTCTAGCTTAGTAGTTGGAAAACTGTGTACGTAAGTAGAAAAAGTAAATTGTTATTGCCTCTGACAAAAATCCCAGAAGCTCTAGATATTTCTACCAAACTAAATTAAGGTACTAGGCCCATAAACCATTGCAGCTTTTATCGAGAAAATCTTTTAAATAAAGTAAAGAAGAGCCATTTTGTAATTGCGCTCGAGCGGCTGTAAAGTGTAAAGCGTCGCGAAGTCATTCGGAGTCTATTCCTCAATGTGCTTGTTAGTAACTCGCGATTAGTTCTTTTAATTATCATCTTTGATCCATCTACTATGAGTTTGGGCCTTTAAACTAAAAACTATTCACTTGAAAAACAAAAGTCCTACAATGACGGACGGCGAATATTAATCTTACAATAGTGAACCTCTTACGATTGACTGTAAAGTTGAATATATATGTATAACATTACAATTGTAATAAAAATATTTGAATGTTTATCACGCACCTGTATAATGACAGTGCCTACTAACGCCGGCGTTTTTATTGAGTTTAGTGGTCCAATAGGTTGTTACGACCATTTAACCTCTGCTACGTTATTTTACTATTTGTTTTGAACAAAAACAATACAAACAAAGTCGAGGTACGAAATGGAACCAAGCAGAACCGAACGGAACATTGCACTTTCGGGCACTTAAAGTGGAAGTCAAAACGTAGAGCGAAACTTAAAAGCTACTGTTCAATTGTTCCCTTGGGCGGCGATAACGCGGTGCCGATGGAACGTGAACTCAAAACATACAGTTAGCATTGAAACATTAAGATCGTACATGATAGCACTCTTGTCTCTATGTGATCCTGGTACTTTAAATATTCTTTAAACAGGAACAATATAAGGGTGTGCGAATACCGTTCGAATCGAATATCAACATTCGATTCGAGTTTCGAATCGAATATTTAAATTATCGAACTATTTGAAAGTTGAGGAGGAGGGTAAAAATAGAAAATTCAGTGTCTTTTCAATAAATCGCGAATTGTTCGAATTAATAGATATTTGTCGAATTATTCGAAGTTTCTCGAAATTGTTCAAAGTTTTTCGAATAATTCGAAAGTCGAACTATTTGATTCGAGTTTTGAATCGAATTGTCGCATTAGATTCGTAATTTCGAATTATTCGTAAGTTCCAATTATTCGCACACCCCTAGAAAAATATTTATTATGTCCGAGAAATAAGATTGTTACTTGATAGTAATTTGGCCTTACAATATTAGTATGTCATCTATTTTGACAAAGGAAACAATACTTATTCATTGATTATTCAATTTATTAAGTGACAATTGATATTCTAATACTTCTTTATAATCCGGTGTTTAATGCTTTAATTATTATATATTCGCGAACAATTCGCCAAGGAACGTCCTCAAAAATAACGTGTATATAACGCATGGTTGTTTGTTTCGTGCTTAAATACCTGCACCCTAGTGAGAACGGACGAGCATCGTAGTAAGTAGTAAAGAGACCCAAGTTGGTTATTTACATAGTTGTATTAAAGTGTAACGCGTAATCGATTTCATTATGCATATCACCTTCTTTAGTCATAAGTTATTACATTGACATAATGGTGTTGCCACAAAAAATCCGCACTTAAAAATGTATCCATGTAATCCATAACCATAACTCACCTTGTATTTGTTGTGTGGTGTAACTAATGTAAGTAATAGTCCATAGAAATATAACGAACTCGGGATGAAAGTGTACTTGTATGATTTTAGACTAACTAAAACTAACTTTTAGACTAACTAACTAATTAATTATTGTGAAATTTATCCATTTACACGACGAAACCGTTTTACCCTGACCACGATCCATGTAACTTGGTAAAATAGGCAAAACGAAATAAAAAAATCGCAAATAGCAAGTACCCGTTACACATTAAAATAAATTTTAATTTTCTGTAATCTTAGTCACAAATGTTTTTATGGCTCTACAGTTCATGTGTATATATAAGCCAGTAGACTTAAACTCTCATGTTAAATTTACAACATACCGCAGCTGTGCAAAAACCAAGTTTCGATTTTCCATGAATAAATAACGCCTCTTTTAAAATGCTTGTTTAACAATAAAATTGCTTATAAATGTTTGCATCAGGTCTCAGCCGTACCTTCATTAATAATACTGCGAAGTTGGGGTACAAAATGTCAAGTTAAAGTTCAAAGTTCATAAGGCAGAGACCTTAGACTAAGAAAGAAAGACGAAGCTTATAGCTTGCAAAATTACAACACTTATCTGTTAATAAACTTTTTCTATGATCTTTTTAGGGTTCCGTGCCCAAAGTGTAAAAACGATACCGTATTACGAAGACTATGCTGTCCGTCCGTCCGCGTGTCCGTCAGTTCAAATGTTTATCACCAAGCTGCATCTCGTGAACCGCGATAGCTAGAAATTTTTCACGGATAATGTATTTCTGTTGCCGCTGTATCAACAAATATTAAAAACAGAATAAAATAAATAATTAAGGGGGGCTCGCATACAGTAAGCGTGATTTTGCCGTTTTGTATAGATAATGGTACGGAACCCTTTGTGCGCGAGTCCGACTTGCACTTTTATCACTATTTTGACATTTATATTTTCGTAGAGTTAAAAAATGTAAGGACTTATCTAAGGTTATTACTACATCTGAAGGCATTCGGTATGAATTCGATATGTTTGTTTATTATACGTAAATCGACCTATTTTAGTAGCTTTTATACTTTCTAACAAGGGTTTAGTCTATCTTTTATTAATCTGACACAAGGGCTTATAATTTGCAAGCCTATGAAAATATCAAAGCTTCTACTATTATCAAAAGAATACTTATTGCCTTTCATTTTAGTGTTACGAAGAATATAATATTATGAAGGATAAGGTGACTGAGCTAATAGTAATAATACTTATACTTTTATTTCATTAAATCTAAGTTTAAATTTTGAAAGTATGGCGGCCTTGAATTAGTTAATGTTTCTATTTGTAAATTTTCTTGGCTAGTACCATCGTTTGAATTCATTTTAATATGTAACGGGTATTCATATGCAGGTTTTGAACTTATTTTTGTCGATATTTTGACCCAGTTACATGGATCGTGGTCACGGCGAAACTGTTGCGCCGTATAAAAATATATCAATTCTGCGATTATAGTTATTGGTCTAAAATCAAAGATTTTAATAAGAATTAATGTTCTGGGTTCTGAGTGTTTGCGTATTTGTCTCATTGTAAAAAGCTTAAAATATAAGTATCAAAAAACTAAGAATCAATGAAAGTTAAGTAAATATAAAGTAAACAAAAATAAGCTTGCCTGCAAAGGGAGCTTTAAATGAAAGCAAGGCTTAAATGAGCAGATGCTACAGAGGTATCCGTTCAAGTTTCAACTTGTTCGAACAGGTCCTTAGTAACAGAGCTTTTAACAACTTCCCCGACGCTCAACTTCCGGCTCAGTTGAATCAACGTATCAATTATGTAATGAGCCGGTTGAATCCAGGAATCAACATGAATCAAGTCGGTACTCCGACGGTATGCTATTGCATTCCTTTTTGTTTGGTATTTATCCAAGCTTATTCCACTGTTCAGAATGCCGAATTCAGCTTCCAAGTAACTCGTTGGTAGTAAATTAGTGCATGCTGGTATTAATTAGGTAGTGTAATTATTACTAAGTGGCATTAAACTTCATGAGAGTGGCATTAAACTCTAATTATTTAGAATATATGAAAAAAAAAAATTATCACTTGCAGGAAGGGTCTCAACGAAGCGTGTATTTTAACGTTTAAAAGTGTCTGACAATGGACAGTGGACAATGAATCGATAAAGTTTTTTTTATTATGAAAAGATAATTAAAGGTCACCTGAAGTTCCAAGCCAGGTTGTTTTCATTGAATAGGTTTCGTCGGAGGCTTTTAACTATATAAAACTACCCACGCTAACTCAATTTTTTTTATTTAAATGAATTGATAACAAGTTTTTTATTTACATTTAGTTTTTTTGTGGGGATAGTCATTGTCTACTTTAAAATAATGAGAACATTATAGGACTGCGATATATTACGGTATTAGGTTTTTTCTCTTCGAATCTACTTATGTGTAATTGCTTGCAAGCCAGCACACTATACTATTATTTTAACTATTTTTAATAAAACTTTTTAACGTTCCACATAATTAATCAATTCGTACGTACTATAATAAATTCACATTGAGCAGTGGGACAGTCTTTCTAGGCCTCCTTATTCATGGGGATAGGCCCCTACCGTGGCCCACACAAACAACAGCAGTTTAGAAACATCTAGATTCTCTTGTGTGAATTCTAGATATAATTAAATCTGACCTAAGCCTGTGTAACTCACGCTCGAATATTCATTAGTTTGTCACGGTTGCTACACTATTTCCATATATAAAATATGCATACTAATCTTCAAACTTCTCTAGAGATTCTAGACACTATATTTAGGTTATTTGCAAGTTGGGTTTAGACGTTTATTTGCTTGTAACACATACACTATTTGTACTACTTCAATTTAATGAAATATTTACTTAATAGCTTTTACTAGAAATAATAGAAACATTCTTGGTTCTATAGGTACCATCTCATTATTCCCCTCTAGCGGGAGGATCTGGGGAGTAAAATGCGGCTACGGTATACCCTGCTTCTCGTAAGAGGCGACTGGAAGGGGGCTTCTGGGGTTGCGGACGGCTAGAGTGGGAGCTCAAACCGCACAGCCAGCAACCACAAGAAGGAAGGTGGCATGTGTGGCTGCATGTGGTCACAGATACCGGATCACAGACTTCCGGTGTCTGTGATGACGGACGACGGGCAGGGCATATTTGAAAGGCTGTAAGGGAGAGCAGTTTTTACGAGGCGTTTTCACTTAGCTTTTAGGATTAGTAAGACATCAGCAATTTTTTTACGTGATACTAATAATTACGCTTTCTTCATTTTCCACCTAGACTAGCATTTCCTGTCTTGGGTGCCATGAACACCCAGAGGTAATTATATAAACACTTGGAATAGTAATTTAATTTCTTCGTTTAGGCATCTGTCCAACCTGGGATTGAACCCAAACTCCTGCGTATCAGGGCATAGTGACAACTACACCATTTAAGTACGTAGGTTAATATGAAAAGACAAAATATCTGTTAATTTCTAATTACAAATAGATTTAAAATATCATTTTAAATTTTCTAACTTCCATTAATAAACATGACCACACTTCGCTCATAATTCTTCAGCATGAGCCACAAATTTGGCGCCCGCCATTTTATTAAAAATGTAGCGGCTATAAATTTTCATTCACAGGTCTTGAACATAGTTTATACAAACATATTACTATCACTTCAGGATTTATTTTGGTTATGTTTCAGTATAGTTAAATCTTTATATATACCTAACATTTGTTAATAATATAGGAGCAAATGAGCTTGCAGTTCAGCTGAAGTGCCCATTGCCGTCCATAGACATCTATAATCAACCCCAGATAAGATCAGAATCTTACCTGAGCTTAACCATAGATGTGTTGCCACCGTTGAGAACTGATTTGGAGCGCGTCGAATAAGTATATCTCCCTTATTGCAAACGTCAGATCAGATCACAGCAATGCATAATACTGTAACATTAAGTTGAATTAGGCAGAAAACTTTGTGAAACATAATCTTAATTTATCATTTATGTATGTAACTTAGTTTTACCACTTGACAGAACCCTTCGTGGTTCCACGGCGTCATTACAGCGTCACCCATATACATCTCACTAATAAGGGTATAATCTTACTCCTTAGGAGTAGCACTATAAAGTTATGAAGTTAGTTACATAATTATTATAATGGAGCGCAGTCAACATTTATCGTCAGGTAATGTCATGCTCGTTTGTAACTTTATTCCGATAAAAAAACCTACGTCTGTCTTATAAAGGGAATGTTAATAGCGGTCTGTTACTCATGGACCAATCAGACGGTATCTTCTGTTTATCTTGAAGACTGAGATAGAACATTTCGGTGAAGTAAATATTTCTTACCATATCCGTGATTTATACCATACCACCGCATGCGGGAGGTATGGTGCGCCCCGGGCAGTATGTAAAATTCTGGGCTAGAGCCGTTAAACGCAAGGAGAAGTACTCTGGAAAGTATGAGATCTAGGAACTTTTACATTTTAACGTCTTAGCTTTTATTGGTAAATCTTAGCATATTATTATTAACATTCCTTTTAATTTCTGGATAGACAACATCTTTAACGAAACCTACGACGAATACGATATCTGCCCATTATATCTAAAACGACATCTATAATCTAAATTCGATCTATCCCATTACGAGAGTCTAAATGTCTATACGTATTTATGTGTATGTAGTCCTTATACCTAAAACCGGTAATGTAAGCGTTGAAAATATATAGAAATATTTATAATTCAAAATAAAAAATAGGTCGAGCAGGTTTTCAGGTGACGTCTATTAAGTTTTAAAGGCTGGATGTATTACTGCACTCGAAGATTTATTTCAACCAATCTATTCCGGTCGCGTATCTCAAATGTCGAGTTGGTGGAATAAACATAACTGAAAAATACGGCTCAGTTAATCCGAGACGGCTACTGCAACGGGAATAAGGGATTATATTGGTATATTTTTAGTTTTCACAAAATGTTGCTTTTATTGGCTTTATCGAGTTTATAAAAAACAAACAAAACCGTTTGAATATTCATAGGTTGTTTATCCCATTAGACACACTTTATGTTGAATAATAAAAAAGCTAGTAAAATTTTAGTATTTTCACTAAAAGGATTGGGCTTACATTTCGATGTTTTAATGTTACGCGGTTACTTCGTCATTTATAAATCAACTAGCTGTGCTCCGCGGGTTCACCCGCTATTACGTAAAAAAAACAAACAAACAAATATAGTATGATGTTATATCACCATTAGCATATGTTAGAGGCTTCCTCGATAAATATACTATTTATCACAAAAATATTTTTTCAAATTGAACAAGTAGTTCCTGAGATTAGCCCGTTCAACTAAACAAACTACTGTTTTATAATATTAGTATAGATATAGATATATATCATTTTTTTTTATTTTAGAGTAGGACGATATGCTTTTTGTGTCCCCTTTATAAATACGCTTTAAATTTAATAGCATAGTCATAACCGATGGCATTTCATTTTAACATTTTGAAAATAATTATCGTAGATTTTAGAATTTTTTCTTCAAAAATAAAATATTTTTATTTGAGGGCTCTAAAGTCCATCAGAGGCTGTCCAACGCAAATTCAATTTTGTAAATGTTAGATCGAAAATTCTACAAATCGTTCGCGGAACGTACTCTTTCAAAAACCGAATTGCAGATCGGTGCAGCTATTTCCTGACGAGCGAAACTGCAAACACTGGCAACCCCGATCCGACGTCCGTTACATTTGAATGTTCATTCGCGAACGCCCAATCCAATTTGGCGAATCAGAAGAATTTCACTCGAAATGTCGTTTCGTCCTGCGAATTGTCGTTGAAAACTTCGAATTCAATCCAGTGTACGTTTGGCATGTTGCTTTTATAACTGCAGTGCGATGCTTCGGGATAGGTGAGCGTTACGTGCTGAACTACTGCGGTGTACAGCTGCGAACACAGATCTGTAGACGCCTTGACATCACTACGCGCGGAACTCACATCTAATTCCACATACTAAGGGTTAAATTAGCTTGTATCATTATACCCGTTGCTTGTTATTTTTTTGCTTTATTGTACAGGCCAACGGTTACATCTGTTGAAGCGTGCATGCAATTGTAAACAGTATGTCTTGTATATAGTGCTGATAGTTATGTGCACAGTTTCATTATGCTTTGCAGCTCTTTTCTAGTGTTTAGTTTGAAGGCGGTTTGCTCAACGGATGTTCTAATTTTTTAAATCTGACTCAGTTTTATCACCGGTCACGTATTGAATTAATGTACCGAAAATTCTCTCTTAACATTAATACGTATGAGAATTTTCTTCTTAGCCCTTGCTTGATGTCTTTTTTTAATATAAATATGAAGTAGCAAACGAGCAAGCAGCCCACCTGATGTAAGTGGTAACTGCCGCCCATGGACATTTGTAAGCAACTTCATATAGAACAGGGGTTTCTATATGAAGTTTATCACAGATGCGTTGCTACTCCTGAGGACTGAGATGGTCGCCTCATATAAAAGCGAGCAACCACACCCTTCCACCGAAACGCAAGAACTGCTTCACGCTAGAAATAGGTGTTGCGGTGGTACTTCCCCGGTCGAACTACATTGGTTCTACCACCTTGCAGGTTTCATAAGGATTGTATTACTGTAACAGCGTTTCCTAACCCTTATTACAGTAGTGCTAAGCGCTAGATCAATAAAATTTACGTAATATGTTACGTACGTAAGCATATGAATAGCATGATTACACCTGCGTTGTTATTTCCTGGCAAACACACCTTTCCATTAACACACAAGAATGCTTCACGCTCGACAGGTGAGGCATTCTTGTGTGGTTCTCCCCGGCTGGATCGCTACTACCTTGCAAAGTCCTAATTACGTAGTCTATAATTAACTCAAAATTACCTGTGCACGACGTACGATTATTGAATTAAAGCTTTCAGTATTATTTTCGTATATTACGTGCGTACTTGCAATAGATATTTATAACTTCTGTTCATGACAAGCGGAAATAATCCCTACTCAATATACTACTCGATACAGAGGGTTTCATAAGTTTGTAATATTTTCCCTTTCCATTTCTTAGAAGAAAATGTTACTTATATAGATATGATTTTGGGTCATGCCTTAATCTCTGTAAGAGACAAACAAGTGACAATCTCGTCGCTCATATTGAAGTGGTTATTAAATAATATACTCGTATACATTGGAGCTCCATGCGGGTGTACGCTAATACATTGCAAATATATACATTGTAAATTGTAAATATATATATTTTTACGGACCTTACAGAGTAACATTGTTTTAAACATTAAAAAACCCGACTGCTTAAAACGAAATTTTTGTTCATAATGATATATATTTAATTTATCGTTTTTGTCAGTATAGTCAAGTTAAAAGTATATAATATAATTAGATTGGTCTGTTTACTAGCTTTCATTTGATATCAATATTGACGTAATTCTAAAATAATTTGTCCCTTCCCCCTCTTTTCCGTCAAGCCGTTTGGGCTGTAGCGCGGGCTAAAGAAATGGACATATATACAAACAAACATTAATACATACGATCGAAAAACATTACCCTCCTTCTCACGCAGTCGGGTAAAAATGCCCAATGCGCCGAACGAACTTTCACTTAATAAATTTCTTACAATTAACCATAGGATAGAAATGAAGACGTATCCTCTCCTAAACTGCAATTCCCTATTTTAAACCAATTCATGGAACATGGTAAACGTATTTTCCTATTTCGATGCTCATAACAATGTTTTGCAGGTCATTATTACCCCTATTAAAAGTTTTTCTTAGTGTTCGCACATTAACACTTGTTGAGTCGGAAAAAACCCCAAACGATCATTAGGAACTGCAATGTTGCATCAATTACACAATCAGCTGTTTTTTACTCCTTTTACAACATCTGGGTCGTTTTGACCCCGGCCGCTGAACTGTTAGGTGCAGAGTAATTAGAGAAAATGTTTTTGCTCATTTCATTTGTTTTTACAAAATTAACAGGCAGAATAAGTGTGTCCTTTAATTATTATTATTGCATTTTCATAGTAAGTAATTACTGGAGTATATACATTTTGTATATGAATTTACATGAAAATAAGGTAATTGGTTGTACTTACTATTTGATGAGATATGGTGCCGTCCTCCGATTGTGGCCAATGTTTATAAAAATATAAAATTTCATTTTCAAGTCCATTTTTACGAATGTATGTTGTCATGTATGCTGTGCTTTAGTAAATACGAGTATATCACTTATTTACTCTAATCACATTGTAAAGAAAGACATGAGGAATTTTTGGTAGATTTTTTTATAACAAAGGCGTAGCGAATAGGTCTCTTGATGGAAAGTGGCCATTGCTGCCCATGGACACCTGTGATCAAAACTAGAAAATTTTTGAATTTTATGTGACAACGACCACAGCTGCATTATTAATGTAAGTAATCCCCTGATGACTATGTTTAAACGTTAAATCGTAACGGATCTTTATACTGCATTTACTAGGCAGTAAAGTATGATGTTGGTGCTAGTGAAGTCGAACCACTAAGTGTTCTGCCACCCTATGTGATATACTTATACGAAAATAATTTCGCTCATTACGATATAATAATTTAGAAATCAAGGGTGCTCGTTTCTATCAAGTGTCATCAATGTCAGTCTATTAGATTTATCGGTCGTGGAAAAGATAATCAATTTCTATAATCAATCAATTTTGCATATTTTATTTATCATTCTAATAGTGTATGTAACAAGAAACCATACAAATTACTTAGGGCAAAGATAACTAACAAAGCTTTAAAAGAAGCTTCTGTTTTAGGTTCACACGTAATGCCATGCCGCGGTTATAGAACCGCAACAAGACACCTTTACGCAGCAAGACTTACGCCGGCTGGTCATTAACAACTTCTTAATTGCTCTCCTTAATGCGCTCATAAAAGTTTATTCTCCCATGTTCGGTTTAGTATTTCTCTATCAAGAATTACAGATTTTAATATCAATTGAAACTATATATTTTTTTTATTTTCTTAATAATATCTAGTTTTATAGTGACAGAGATAAATTAAACGGAAAAAAGAGAAATTCGCGTACCTATATTTTGGATTCGGACGTTAACTGTAATCAACAGATTTTATTTTTCTGCACATACACTATTACAGTTAGTATTAGAATAGAATAGAATAGAACTGACTGGGAATCGTACCCGGGACCCACTGCGCGTCAGATTGGTACGGAGACCGCTCCGCCACGCTGGCCATCATTGTATCATTGAAACTCATTCATTGTTGTGAAATACACAGCAAATAGCGACCGAAGACGCGTCTTCTATAAAGTATTATATTGGGTTACACCGCAAACTTCGTCCACAACTTTGTACATCTGTCTGCAATAATGCTATCTCCGATGGTTGCAATAATATCTTAACGAAATTAAGCTCCGTTTGCAGCAGCTTATTCCACTTGCGTTTCAGAAATAAAAGTGTTTCGTATTCATTTTGGGAAATGCATTTCCAAGTAATACGGTTTTGGCGAAACATACTTTTTTAATATTAAAAGCTGGCTTGCTTCTATTTTGTATTCGAAACAAGAAATTAGGAAAATGAAGAACTCAGCTGCTACAACTAAAATTTTCTTGGTCTGATCTGGTCTGAATTACACGCATTGTAGAAGGCTGTATTAGTGTAGAGGGAGTCTGTGTCAACATAGTAACATAAAAAAGTTGTACATATCTGCAATGATCTATTACATTATATTACCTTTGATTCCCATATTGTTATGAAAATTTAAAATCATCCCCGCTCCCTTGTTTTACACAGGCGCTATATGTCAAAATTATATATCTTATATTATCCGGTACTTATACCGGGTATAACTTTTATACATGTAGTTTTTGAAAAGGACAATTTCATTTTCGTAAAACATAGTCTGCAACTCTTAGCCCGTTTTCTCTTACTTAATCTTTAATTTGTTAGTTTTCGTATAAATGTTTTAAAGCTATCGCATTTAGAAACTACTGTATTTTATCAAAGAGTAAGAACTATCGTATCTAATTAAAACAAATAAAACAAGCGTTGTAACAAATCTTCTTACTATATATATACTGGCCTCTTATCGTTTCTTGCGAGAAGAACGGTGCTCTAGAGATCTGAATATATCCGATTACGGTCGGTAATATTTTCAAACGCTCAATGCCTGATATCTTCGTTAAAACAAGAATGTAAAAGTGCGACGTATATTGCAATGTATGGGTGAAGACTTTATCGGTAATCGATTTGAGAAAATATTTAAGAAGCGTACTAAGGGTCCAGGTGGTAATACCAGGCTAGTTCGGCGGGGAAATACCACCGTCACACCTCTTCTTACGTGAAGCAGTTCTTGCGTCTCGGTGGAAGGGCCGGCTCACTTATATATCTTAGTCCTCGGGAGACGCATCTATGCTCGACTTCGGATGGAACCCCTGTACTATATGTAAAGATGCTTACAGATGTCCATGGCCGGCAATTACGTCTTGCCATCAAGAAGACTTTATGCTCGTTTGCTACTTCTATCTGAAAAAAAAACTAAGGCGACGACCCTCGTGGTGGAGCCGTCACTATACTGGTCTGACACGCAGTGGGTTCCGGATTCGATCCCCGGTCAGGCAGACTGATGAATTTAGATTTCTGTTCTAGGTCTGGATGTTTGTGTATTCATCTTTGTGTGTCCATGGCACTCACGCCATAGGAGCAAATCCTAGTGTGGGGCTATGAGTATAGAAAGCGTTAATAAGGCGTTAAACAAAAATAATGTAATTAATGAATGTTTGGGTCTATTCTAGCTTAATATGAAATGTCTCGCCATATGCTTTATAGGCAACCGGGGACCGAGTGACTGGGGCGGAAATTAAACCGGCTTACAGAAGACAGCCTTGTTATTATTTTACACTATACTCAGTTTATTATGTATGTTTCTATTTGACGACCCGCGTGGCGGAACGGTTACCATACCTGTGTGACGCGCAGTGGGTCCCGGGTTATTTATTTATTTAGACATACAAACAGCATAGTATACTTAACATTTACAACACAGTATGCATACAAACATCATAGTATTAGTAGTAGTTATTAGTAGTATAGGTTCGATTCCCGGCTAGATAGAAATATGAATGATGAGTTTATGTTTCTGTTCTGGGTCTGGGTGTTTGTGTATTCGTGTTTGTGTGTCTATGGCACCCCCGACACAGGGAATAAACCTACTGTGGGGCCATGAGTGTAGAAAGCGTGTATCTGACGTTTACATGCTTGTCAATCCTGTTGAATGCGAGTAAAATAACATAAATAGTGAGTTCATTCAGTTTAGTCCAAAGTTCAGCGTCGATTTAGGTGGCCCATAAAACAGTATTTTTTTTACGTCAACCCTCTTACTGATTCGCGTAAAAATATTTGTAATTTTCAATTGTGCTATTTAAAAACAGAAAAATGGATGCTGGTAGTTTCTTAATTATGTGAACTAGTATAATCTTTAAAAACATTAAAACAAAAAACCCGACTGCTTAAAACGAAATTTTTGCTCATAATGTTACTCATAAGTAGTAATATATTTATTTTAACGCTTATATGAGCTTTTGTCAAAATAGTAAAGTATCATAATATAATTTTATATATTTTAGATGGGTCTATTTACTAGCTTTCATTTGATACTAGCTTTCATTTCCCCCTTTCCCCCTACTTCCAGGTACCATTTTTATAAACAATGTCACTCTGCAAACTGAGACGATTCTAATGATATGTCGTACGTCACAATCCGTAAAGCCGTTTGGTCAGTAGCGCATGCCAAAGAAATAGACTTACATACAAACAAACGTGCGTACATACATACGCTCGAGACACATTATCCTCCTTCTGGCGCAGTCGACTAAATGTACAAAAAATAATACGTAGGTCAAATTAAAAAAAATAAAATAAAGCCCATGCGTAGTAAAATTTGCAAAATATTATTTGCCTATATATCGTGGGACGTAACTAAAATAAATAAATCTCGTATTGCCCATCCGAATTTTTTATCAGTAATAGAAAAGGCCCGAAACTTCGATCGTAACAACGGACTTCGTGCACATAGAGCAGACCCACACAGAGACCCTTAGGCAACGGTAGCGCCGCCGGCGAAACACGAGTTGTACCAACTCGGTAACATTAGTAAAGTTTTAACTTTATCATTAATTTAACCATTGTTTGAATTGTCCTAGGAATTGTTGAACTAATATTGGAATTCACCCCAACTTCCCCACATTTCGAGCCTTGACATCCGTTAGGCAGTCAAGTTTGGCCGGAGATCACGTGACCGCGGGGGGAAATGAAACTGAGTTAGGCAATCACTCCAATATAATAGTTCAACACTAGTATATATGTTCGGATTTACGTACACTCGTATTAATGTTTTGTAAGTACAACTTATTCAAAGAGGCGATAGTGATTTAATATGTTACGGGTATGCGGTTTCTGAATTTTTTTGCCGTCATTTCAACCGACTTACACGAAGCACGTAAGCCGGCGAAACTGCCTTGGCAAGGAGACATCCTTGACAAGTACTAGTGGTAGTTTGACCTATCTATCCGACGTCTAGTTCGTTATTCCTTTTTAGGTTCCACGTCACGACACACAACACTAACTATATCCTTACGTACCAAACTGTGCGTTATTTGTGTTAAGAAGCACTTAGAATAGCTAGAGTTAAAAGTCTTCAGTACTTGGTGCGCGGCAAAATATTTTTTACATTTGATTTGACGTCTAGTTTATTTTATTTACGCAAAAACCAGCGTATAGTCCATGCAAGATAAGTCTGATGTCGACCACATAAGATTATATCTACTACGCTTGGGTTGTATCTACTACCGGGACCAGTGGCGAGTTCTCGTATCGGAGGCCAAGACTCACTTTGGGTCGCTGAGCCAGCGGAGTAAGTAAGTAAGTGCGCTTGGGTTACCTTCTGATCCTTAAAATTTGCGTCTATGTATATATATTTCTTAAGCCAGAAGACACTAGCTATAGGTGGCTATTAAACGTGTTGCAAACGTTGGCTTTAAGGGGAATATCATCCACTTTTGCTACAGTTTACTGCAAATTTTTGTTGTGTCACAAGATCAGACGGTATAAGGGACAAAAACATAGGTATAGTATAAATAGTTATAGAGGTGGCGTCGATGTTCGAAGTAAATATATTATATTCTACTGGTTCAGTATGTTTTTGTATAAATCCAAGTCTAAGTTCAGAAGTCGGCGCTCATCTACTTGTAGGCTCATAGATTCGTCGTTGTGATGTAACAAAATAGTTTTGAGCGCCGATTTCAGGACTATGCAAAATGTACTGTGTACGTAAGAAACCAACATATTAAAATATTCTTTTTTGCTTTTTGGTGACATTGAAGTCGGTTTCTAATTTTTGTCAAAAAGTTTTTTGTTATTATCTGAAACATTTATTTTTATCCACGTTTATTTTACGTAAACAGACAGAAAGAGATACATTTTGTATTGGGAGTTATGTATATTATTGAGAACGCGAACTTTGTATGAGGAAACTTTGTATACATTACTTAAGTTAAAGTGCAGTAAAACAAGACAAACACGAAATAGTTATAAATTTCACTAAATAACTAGTAGCTACGATAATAGATTTATATAACTCGCGTGTGTGAAGTAAGAATTATATAACTTATGGGTTTTAAATGAATAAAAAATACAATATCTTTATAGTTGGAGAGGATAAAGAAAATTCTTTTACATATATCACATGATTACACTAACAGACATGACATGCAAAATTTACAGCATGTAATATTGTACCGGAGTTCCCTATATAATGTAAGGGGGATGAGAAGTAAAGAGGAATTTTGAAAATTTCTTGCTTGGAGGTCGAGATTAGAATATCCTACAAGAGTCACATATAATCTCGTGCGCGCACACATACAAACATACACACAAACACACATGCACACAAATACACACGCACACACCTACGCATGCACGCAAGCAAACACACTCACACACAAGCACAGTACATACATGACTACGCGTACTTACGCCTTAATCAAAATGTTTGTTGATGTCACGACATAATTTACTCTGTGCTTCAAATATTCCTACAGTTTACCGCCCAGTATTGGTAGACGTGTTATAAAACAACCAATTTTATGGGCGTACGGTTCTGTTACTCTAACGACTCATATTTCACTTATCGTATGGGGATCATCGAAACTGATCGCTGTTTCATTTTTATAGAACGTTAAAATGATCCTCTTGCAGTTTGACTGCGAATCGTTTGGCACAATACGCGGTTTGGGTTAACTTGCGACTTTGCAACTAATGTTCTACTTGTATCTGAAGCTCAAAATTACTTCGAACTTTGAACGAAATGTATCTCAGATTTCGGAAGTCCGAATCAGAAAATAATAAGAATTATTTTAAATGCCTGAAAATCATGTAAGTCTTACAACTTTCTTGCCTAAGGAATGTAAGGCCTTCAAAGTACATATTAACAAGTATGTGCGGTCTATCAATTCTACAATAGCAATTTTAAGTATTGTTCGTTTATATATGTATTGCTTATTATTTATTAATTAAGATACATTAGACTGCTCAACATGTATTCCGAACCCTGCGACTAAAAGATAAATTGACTGATCGCAAATGATTAAGTTGCACGTGTACATCAAACCATACATTTGAAATATTGGGAGTTTTTATAAAAAGGATTTTCAGATCGATTGTTGTTGTACCAGAATAGCTAGTTTTTGTGTTTTATCGCAGCAGCCGATTTGAAATTTTGGCCATTGCTATGAAACCGTTATTTGTTATGCGGCATACCTTTTATCATAGAAATTGCTACACTTCTGTTTGATTTTTTGAAAAAGATTTTTGCAGCTATTAGACATATATGACAACTATGAATAACTTAGAATGATATAGTATTTTTTATATTTTGTGTCTAAGCCTTTTGGTAACATTAATTGTATTCGTACAATACACTTCGGCCAAATTATCGTGATCCTTATAAAATATGTCAACTTCAGAGACTTATTTAAATATACGGTAGGTCAGTAGCGATTACATAACCAATCCTATGAAGCCTTTAAAGTAAAAAGTATATTTTTTCTTTAATAATTCAGTTTTGTTTATAAAACTTATTACTCGTATACTTAATTTTGTGTATTTTATTTCAACTGAATATTATTACTCGTTCTACAACTAATTTATTACTCGTCCGTTAGTATAAATAATGTTATTTCGATAAATTACGGCTGATAAGTCGAGTTTCTTTGTTTCAAAGTAAATTCAGTCTAATCTAATTCTGATACTAAACTTCTAATGATATCAACAAAGTTTTGCTGAATGTTATGAACAATTATGGATTCCAAAGAGTTTCCAAATAGTTTGTTTAACTAAGCAGACATTGCGATATCTCAAATTACTGATTACTTGCCTAACCATTAACCAGTAAGCGATAAGCGCTAAGCTGATTTTTTATTGAAAAACTCGTAGCTGTATTTCCGTTATAAAAACTCGTTGCTGTATTCTCGTATAATACTCGGAGTCGTAGCGGTATTCTCGGTGAAAAATTCGTAGCTGTATTATAGTGAAATCTTGTCGTACAGCTATCGTAAAGATGCCACGTGACGTAACATCATGCAATAATTTTATTATTAAAGTTAGAATATCTATTTGTGGTATGTTATATACACGTAGACAGAAAGAAACAGAGATTTATTTACCAACCTTTCTATTTATTTTTCATGCACATTTTTCTCGCTTCTAGCTTAACATTAACTGTCAGACACAAGCCTTTCGTTCACTCATAATATCTTTAATCGTAGAATTCGAGAAGTTAAAGTCGTTCGAAGGTGGTTAGAATTAGTTCAGTCCCCGTCGAACAATAACACTGCTAATTAAAAATCATTAATTAAATTAGTTAACTCATATACTTTACTACCATTGCAAAATACAAAGGTAAGAAGCTTGCGATCAGTGAATAAGTAACGCTGTAAATGAGCTCCTTATTTATCAAAGGAATCGGATAATAAGTATATTATATTAATGTGATGACTGTGGTATACAATGGTATATGGTTGGATATATGGTTGGTAGATGGTATATATGGTATCAAGTTACAACGTCGAACATAATTATGTGATTTGAATCATAAGATGCTTTCACAAAAAAACCGTCTTCCATGCTTCACAAAAGTAAAAAATAAATTAAATATATATATTAGTTTTGTACATAAACAGTACATAGTCTCGAAGTTCCATCTAGATGAGGTTGCAAGATAGGATGCTTAAGCTAATATTTATTTCGTTCTCCCATCTAAAACATAGTGTCCCTTTCTTCCTTTATTGTACATTGGACGCCATTGATACATCTTTCACCCATTTATCTTTCGTGCATTTCATCATATGCTCCTGCCACCTCCATTTTCGTTTTTTTAATTCAGTATGTCACGTCGTAGACTTTACTTTCTCGTCTACCAATTCGCACTTGGCCAGCGCGGTGGACTATGGCCTAAAACTTTCTCACTCTGAGAGAAGACCCATGCTCAGCAGTGGGACAATAATGGGTTGACTTTCCTTTACTTTATATTATTTATACGTAGAACATTTATACGCAGGAAAACTTGATTGTTGGTGTGGTGACGCTTGAATTTATTTATTTTAGCGCCATCTATTATGCATTGTCGGAACTATTAATCATTGAACATTACTAAGCGGGCCGGTGTTAATTCGACTTGAACGGGTATTATTCGTAGATGGCATTAATTTCATTATGCTATATTATATGTTATAATATTTAGTTCCTGTCGCCATCTTGTGTTTTATGCATATTACTTGCAAAAACACGCGTGACGGCAATTTTTTTTACTAATGTTTCTAGTTGTACTCTGTGTTTCAATATATCGTTAAGTATGCTTCGCTTCATCTTGTGCTGACAGGTTTCCAGTTTATGCACATTTTGATATGTTGTACTCTGTACATTACTCTGTAAATAAATAAATTCATTATTTCGGAAAAGTGAATTGCTTCAATATGATAGCTCCATTCGTAATCTGTTTATGAAAATTAACTGTGAAATCTGTCTTTTAGCAATTATCGAAATCCGTGGCCTAATTAATTAATTGTGCTAATAAATTGAAAGTGCCACCGATGATTGGTTGGTATGCGGCGTTTTAATTGGTTTATTTCATAAAACGAATGACGATTGGGACGTAATAAATTATGACAATGTGATTCTTTGTATACAAGCTTAGCGTTATACTTTAATTAATTATGAAGCCAGTAACTCCGCGGCTTATCTGATTAGTACCTGATACGAAAAGTTAAGCAACATGGTGGAAAGTAGATGGGTGACCATAAGTGTTTAGCCACTTGTGGTAATTATTCATTAAGTTAAAGTGATTAAGTCGTTATGCCGTGTCAAAGTCTTATAATGTGTTTAGATCTGCTTACTACTAGAAAATTGTTAAAAAAATTGTATTAATAATAATATTTTCAGGTTGCGCTAAAAAAAATTGAAGCAAGATACTTGTGTTTTGTAGAACATTTAGAGTAGGTAATTTTGTGTCATTAAGGACAAGGGTTTTACTCGAAGTTAGTTACAGATACGTTGCCACTCCTTTAACCAACCAATATAGTCGCCTCGTATTGAAGTTAGCCATCATTCTCCTTTCTAACGAACACATGAATTAGATTCCACCCGTATGCCGCCAATACAGAAACCGCAAATGACCAGCAGTTTTCTAAATAAGCTGACACACTAACTGGAAGCGCTGAATCTGTTTACTTATACCGACTACAACCGAGTAAAGACATTTTTAAGCGCGAATACAAGAAAATGGTCACAATTTTTATCCTCATCTACTGAAAACGCAAGTGCGGAAGCGTGAATAAGGAGCTTCGACTGTATAAATAAGGGTATAAATAATCTAGGGTATAACTGAGAATATTTCCGGACCGCAGTCACGGTGTCAACTAAGTGGAGCGCGGGCTCCACCCATTCCAAATTTCCCATCGTTTTTATCTTGTGCCTACATAATTTTTACTTTTGTTCTATAAACAATATGTGTAAAATTAATAAAAGCTAGTAAACTAATAATAAAAACTATTTAAAGGTTGTAATAGTATACTGTTGAGAAATTTATTTTATAAATGAGCTATGAGCACGCATTCCACTCGATATAAAACTATGTAATAAAAATGCCAACTAAGAAATTAAGAAGATCTTATTATAACGTGATATTTTTTAACTTCTTTGAAAATATTTGTAGAATGTAGTTGATGTTAGGCAGATACTATCACATGGAATTTTTAACAAGTACCTATATAGAACACGAGTCCTATAGTCCTAATTACGGCAAACTATCCTGTTTACCGTAATTGGAGCTTTCGGGGTGGAAGGCGGTAAGAGTGGAAGCTCAAACCGTTCAGTTATGGGACCCTGGGAAGGACGGTGGTGTGTTTTGTTGCATTCTGTCGTAAGGCCCGACGGTGCGGTGGGCATAGCCGCTTACTTGGGAGGACCCAATGGGGCAACGCGCTAAAAGGAATCTGGTTGCGTTCCCTTGAAGATCCTAGAGTCCTTTTCACAGCGCTGAGGACGGCCACCGGGTTGATTTTAGTGCCGTATTAATTCCATAAAACCCGGCGTCGGATAGCTTTTGAAAGTTTTCCCTTAGACAACAAAAAAAATATCATGGACTCTCGAATACACAAAAACTCTGATTCAGAACAACAATATAATTATATTTCAGATATGGAAATCGAAACCCACTATGCATCAGACCAGTATCGTGATCAAATCAAAAAAAAAATGAAGAGCGCATTACTGTGCATTTCGTTACATAGTGTATGATAACGATATAATTTATTAATTATATTCAATATTCACTTGATTACGAACATAAATTAAAAGCAGAATGTTGCTATTTTTGCATCTGCATCGCTTAAGCCGCAAAATACAAAAGATAATTAAGAACCTCTAGTTAATTAGCTAATAAGCTGTATTACAAGTATAAGCTAGGCTAGTAAGAACGCCTTTTTACTTCGCCGTGGAGTTTTTCGTTATTCTATGATAATTAGTGCCTCAATGTTGACTTTACGGAATTGATTGGAAATTGGAAACTGTTATTATTAACTTTTTGCGCCTTGCGTGTGGTTGGCTTTCGTGTACTGTATATGTAAATGGATTCGTAAAATAATTAGTCAGTAATGTTGTTACTTTTCGCTTTTCGTACTTCATTAGGAATGCGTGTTATAAATAAGATGAAATTTTTGATTGCTTACAAAGATATATAAGGCGCATTAGAGATATCGCAAATTCAGGTCCAGGTCTTCAAGGGACCTAGGGACCTTGCAAAATTTTCACTTTTTGGAAATAACAAAATTTTGTTCGGTAACAAATTGGAGAGTTTCCTATCACACGCAGTTAATAAAGGAACGGAATAATGATGTCTGTCCTTCTCTAGCACAAAATCGTCATAATTCAATTTGTTAGACGGTAGACTACCGAATGCTAGGTAGTTTTACGTATTTAACGCAATTTAAATAACCGATTTTCTTTTGTTACCATGGAGTTTTGGTCATGCGGATAAAATGAGTTATTATAAACAGATGATTCAATTTTGTTAACTCCTACAAATGACTTATTTATCAACTCATGCACTAAATAAAGATCTCATGGAAACTCCTAGTATGAAACCAATGGAAACTAATAACGCTGTTTGAGCAAATCACAATTTGAATAAACGTCAGTTATTGAAAAATTCTTCAAATGAAAGCGATTGGAAAAGCTTAAAAATGAAAATTTCCTTGCGAATGTTTTGTTGGTCTGTCTTTTAAAGGCCAAGCCTTTGTGCTCAGAGACATGGAATTGCAGTATTATTTGGAGATATCACAAAAGAATGCTCAAAGCAAATGGCCGTTCTCGCTAAGAATGGGAGGAAATCTTATGAAACTCGGATTGTGCTGGAATGGAAGTGGGGCACCGTTTCAATGTTATTTTTATGGTAATCGTCTATTTTATAAGAAACAAGGAAAGTTTAAAGGTATAGTTTTGACAACTTGAACACTTACTCTTGGAGTTGTTTTTATGTTATAGAAAAACAAACATTGTAAGATGTATTTTATTTTTAAACTACCTGAAAGTCTTTGTATGCAAATGTAACGATTTGCGGTTTTAACATTCAAAAACGTAGGATTACACAAGGTTGAACTTTTATTTGTATAAGTCGTAACCCGTAGGTATAATCCGAAGTTTAAAATAGAAACTTTTTAATGGATAGGACCGTCTACCGTTTTAAGTCCGCATTGGCATTCACTAAATACACTAGTATGAACTCTAGTTACATGGGTTGTACGTCAAAATTACCCAATCCCATACCCACTTTAAGTTATTTAAATACTTAGCAGTCTTGTAAGTTTATAAGTAGATTAAGCAACCTAATTCCGATTTCTGGGCGTCTGTCCGAGCCGTCCGTCCCTAATCCTCACTCGTGATTGATGGCGCTCGCGAAGTCGCATCTATCTGCTGTGTGCGGGCCGCCTTTTGTTAATTTCGCTGATTTATAGTTGCCGGACAATCCGCTGGTTTTCTTTGAAGTACCCGGAAGACATAAATGCTGGAAATTCTTTTGTAAACCATTCATTGGGGTTAAAATTACCAGCAGTAAGTTATACCTACGAACATGCGTAATTAGCTCTAATTAGAACCAAGATTGATTGTACTTTCGTGAAGTTTGTTCAAAGATGCATCGTCAATCCTATAGAGTGAATTGTAATGCCTGAAATAAGTATCTGCATTGCTAAAGTCGAATACAAATCTTGTAAATAATAAGTTTGGCGGTGTGATGATAGAGGACTTCTGTGTTTTGGTTTGTCCTATGTATCCATGATAGAACTAATGTAAGTCGTTCTATATGAGAAGATTACGCCGTTATTTCGATGGGATAGTAATCACCAACGGCCGTCAAAATTTAATGTTTGCATATTGCCTTATTTTGCTGTAAATATAATGATTGTATATTTTCTTGATCATGTTTGGGGAGCCGTCGTGCTTGATGAGCCTCAGTCCTGACCTGGGGGATTCCAAGACGATGAAAAGACTACTAATATCGCCGTTTCTCGATGAATTACGGGAAATCATCACTTATTGCTAATATAAATGGAATGGCGTATATCTGTTCATTACTCATTCAGACACACACCATCTCATTAACATGAAACTTTGCATGGATGTAGCTTTTTCACCTGGTCAACTAATCATCTATTTTTAATTTCGATATTTTGCACCATTTAAAGTTGGCCATTTATTATTTTAATGACGTTATTACACCCTTTGGATCAGACTTTCATGTTTCTAAGAGACCGCTTAGAAATAGCAAACTGTTGAAAGCATGTACGATGTTTAAAATTTAATTTTTTGTCTGTATCTTAACCAACGAGCAAAACCAATTGTTTTTGTCGGAAAGCCCATATATTTAGCTAGTTACATTTAACTGCGTGTATGACCCTGATTTTCTTATCACTCAACTCTAATTCTTGTAGTGGCCCTAATTCGCGAGTGTGATTGATCGAGCAGCGCCGAGTCCGCGTCGGGTCATCTATCTAGAGTTGTCGTCACGCACGGCAATCCGAATGTTCAGAATATGCCTCTTGCAATGTTCTGTTGTCTGAAATTATGTATAACTTAAATTTTTCCGCTATTCTTTTATATAAGTCCATACACCTTTGTAATTTTTTGTAGAAAAATAAGAATAAAGCGTTATATCTGTAATCAAAAATATGTTATTCAAAGCAAATCTAACACTAAATTAATTTTGAACGTTATTAAAATTTACCGAGGTATATGGAGTTTCTATTATGGAGAAAAAGCTTATAAATACTCTTATTGGCACATCCTACAATTTATTTTTAAACAAGCATTATCTCAACAATTTTTTTAAGTTGATCCTGCTTGTCATCAGAGTGAGGTCATCAAATAATTACATAATACTTTTAATGTTGTCTTGATATATATTAAGAGAATTATTAAATCTATATTATTGTTCATTTCTCACATGATAAATAAAAATATTGCATTTATACATTTTATATATCCATTATAGTAAGTACGTAGGTATTCTAAAAAAGAAGGAGCAATAGTTTATATTGTAACAAATCCACTGTACTTACTAAGTCAAGTTCACGTATACAAAATGATTTCCCGTTCACCCATGTTATTGTTGGTTTTATTGAATCAGACATTTCGTGGAATCAACATTGGTTGTTTGAAACAAAACGCCATTCCGATCTGTTCGCGCCGGCTCGCACTTTGGGGTACGTGTGCCGGGTGCCAATGAGCCAAACATCTTGAAGACTACTTTGATAGCTATGGGCGCCTAGTATTTCTACGTTATATGTGTGGTCTGATATAACTCCAGCTCCACATGCTCTGGCGTTAGTTGACATTTTTAATTGAATATTTTTTAAAGATGTTTGTTATGGAGTTTTTTTGCCCTTCCTTTTCCATAACGAAACATCTGGTGAACTTTTTGATTAATGATATCTTAAAAGAATTTGATTAAAATATTCATTTTGATTGTAATATTTCTGGTTTCGATTTGTTTTCTTTATTTGGGATGTTAGACATTTCGACACTGCTGTGGTACTTTCAAAACAACTATTATAGCGTTGTGTTGTTTAAAAGTTTTGTATATGTGTTATTTGATTTGATTGGTAAGTCAATATTTTCTAGCACACCTTTTCCTTATAATTGATTTGGTATTAAATATTAAAGTTGACAAAAAATAATTCATAAATGGCAAGGTTAACCTTGCAAGTTATGGTCGCTTGGTACTTTTCTCGGATTCAGGTTGAACATGGATGGATACTTTTTGTTATTTTTTTAGCGTGATATTCATTACACTCTTATATTCCATCAAAATTTTATGTTAACTATCCTTATTCTGTTGCTTTATTATTTTCCCCGGTAAAATAATAAATTAAAAAAAACAAACAACCCTGATATTTACGTAGTCATAGAACAAATGTTGAAAAGAGCAGTTATAAGATATTTATACCGCAACCTTGGCTTCATTCTATTCCTAAATTTGTGAAAACAAAAGAACTATTTCGTTGTTCCAGCGCACAAGAGACAAAGGCCTTCGCGTACCCCAGTTTTAGCGTTCTGACAAAAAATAGATACAGTTTCATTCTTTCTTTGCTGTAATTTCATTTGTCTGTCAATCGGTTTTCAGTCACTGTAGTCGAGAGAAACAATCGATGCGGTTGGTTGGATGGAAATTGAAATTGTTGTAGGAAAAAAGATATGCCTGTATTTTAAGATGAACTATGTGTTACTAGCGTCCTTTATAGATAAAATTGTTGCATTTGGGTTTTGGAAAAGATTAAACAATTGTCTCCAATTACTATTTTTCAATTAGATAGTTCTAATAACTGTGCAATTAGTTCTTAGCCTTAGAACGAGTTTATCAGTTTCCTCAAAACAATAGTTGTTTACGTTTTAGATATTGCAATGTACATTGCACGCTTGCGTTTGTGTTTTTTTCCATATCTTGCAACCTACATTGTTATGTTTACAAAGTAGGTTAAATAATGTTCCCAGAGACTATGGTATGTACGCGTGAAGACCAAATGACCACATAGAAAGAAATCTGTGTGATAAGTAAAAAGGTCTAATAGTTAATTTAGACAGAAAATAATGAGTTTTACCACCAGCTCATTAATTCACCACCAGCTAGCTTTTTCCCACGGATCCAGCTTGAGTTATGTTTCATGCTACAAAGTATCCTATGTGTCAATGCAGGATATAAATCGAACAGCAAATGGTTAAATCCGACTCAAAATAATGAAATAGAGACAAACATCAATACATCTAAAACATTTAGGTACAATAAAAATAAAGGTAGAGGTCTGTAGTTATCCTTTTTCATATCGTGAGTCGTATCACAATTATTCAAGACCCAGAAAAATATATATCTTCAATCTATTACGTCTCTTTCAGGCACACAATGGACAATACAAAATTGTAGGTTTTATTGGAACCCATATCCTTTGTTTGCGTCTGAAGTTTATTAGGATTTTTACCAGTGATATCTGACTCTTATTTTTATTCTTATATGTGTAGAACATTCAGCGTTGTAATTTGCAAATTAATAATCTCTGGATTAGTCTTCAACTTATCATCTTATAGTAACCTTTTCTGCACATATAACTGTAACTAACCTTTAAAGGTAGTAAGAATCCTTTGCCATACCCGGAGGCACCACTGCCGCAACTATTGCTGCCTTATATCAACTGTGTAAAGCGCTGAAGGATGTGATAACCGCGACATATTTATACGAAGCGTTCCAACTTAGTCCTCAGGGGTAACGCAGCTGTGACTAACCTCAGGTAATAATAATCTAATCTAGATTTGATTATAGATACATATGTTCGGCAGTGGTCACTTACCATCAGGTGAGCTACATGCAGTTTGCATAAAATACTATGGATACATAATATCAATTTGTCGGCAACCCATTATTGTTCCAATGCTGGCCAAGGGTCTTCTCTAAGAATGACAGAGTTTTAGGCTATAGTCCACCACGCTGGGCAAGTGCGAATTGATAGACTTCACACACCTTTGAGAACTCTTTTTATCAGATAACTCTCCGATGTGCAGGTATCCTCACAATGTTATCCTTCACGGTAAAGCAGCGACAGTTAATTTCTAATACGTCATAATTTTAGAAAAATCAGTGGTGCCTGTGATTGAAACTCGGACCATCGATGCCTCTCGCATTTCAACCACTAGGCTATAACTGCTCCGAATATTATATTTGCTATTTAAATTCCCTGATCCAAATAAAATTACATGAGTATGCAATATCTTAAACAACAAATATACTGAAAGCATCCGTTTTTTTTCCGTTATTCCGGATTGTAATCAACACTGACATTTGTAACTTAAACAATTTCATGTTTATTTTGAATACATTCAATTGACAGTTGCGGAAGGAATAAGGGAAAACCGCCAGGAGCACCTCTCCTGGTACTGACAAGGGAATAAATGAAACTGGGAGGTATCTTCGTTCGAACACCTGTCAATATTGGCAGCTTTACGTACAAGGTAAAAGTTGTATCAAGCTTTTATAAAAGTAAAGCTTTTACAATAAATACTCAGGACTTGTTTATTCTGAATTCTCTGTTTGATTTGCACATTTGGAGCATACGTTTTAACTATATTCTGTTTTATGAAAATGGTTGAAGCTAGAAAAGTTTATAGTCACGATATGTAAATGTTATTTAATAGAATAATATAACCATTCTTCAGCCTCTTGAAGTCCTCTACTTTAAATATACTTTCACTAATAAGTTTTTATCAATAATCACGCGCCTGGCAAACCTGTTGGTATTGATGTGAAACAGAAAGATGCTACTTATCTCCCAGATTTTATCACTTAGTCGCCTCCTACGACATCCACTACAAGAGATGAGTGATGCTATCCCAGACGCCTGACGGCGTTTAAACGGCGTACAAAAGTATATACATCTTTCTATATTTCTATCACATCTGCAATGGTAGGTAGGAGTTAGGACAATGTAAGAATAAAGCTATTAAACACAACATATTTAAGAAAGTATTTAAATAGTTCGGAACCTCATTCAACGTTGTCGCAGTCGATAAAGGTCAGCGACATGTCTACCCTTATGGACTATGTAGAAACGCTTCATACAATGTGAGCTTTAGCAAATCATAGCTACACGCATATAAAAACAGTAATAAAAACGATATTTTAGTCAGCACGTAGCCGATGAAGCCAAAGTAAAATTTATATCATCATAGCTTTATTTTAATTCTGCCTTCTTTACTCTGTGTTTACAACTGACAGTTTAGCGGAAATTAAATAGCGGCCAGGCACAATGTACGTCCAATATTGTCCGCCTCAGTTCTTGTGTAAATCTTAGAGACGGCTTTCTGAAATGTTGTACGTTCTATATACAGATCCAAAAAAAACCATCCTAAGATGTTTTCTTGGTTGGATATTGATTCTGGACCTGTGATCCGTTTTGTAACGATGGTTTGTGAATTATACCTACAAGAGCACTTTAGTCTAAAATTAATGGCATTTTATCAGGTTTAAGGTGACAAACCAGCGTGTAGTTCACCTCATCAGGTGGACTGCAGTAAGCACTGGGCGGCAGTAACCACTTCCGATGGGAAGTGGTTACTGCCGCCAGTGGATATCAATAAGCGATTTTATATAGAACAGGAGTTCTATCCGAGGTCGATCACAGATGTGTTGCTACTCCCGAGGACTCAGATGCTCGCCTCATATATAAGAGTGCCGGCAACTAAAAAAATGCGTTACCTATGATGTCTAATTGAAACGACATATGTAAGTCGGTCGCATCGTATCGTATCGTATATGCTTTGATAAATAACTGGTATATATCTTGCAGGGACCACTACAGAAATTTTCGCGTCTGACCCTTAGACAGACAGATCAATATTTTATTTTTATGTAACACATTCTAGTACAATTACACCTAAACACAATACCTATTGTTTTTGAAGCGCGCGAATACAAATCAGACTGCTAATTAATTTATCCTATTATAAATTCCACAATACTGAACCACGAGAGCCGAGCATAACGTAAGCATACCATGCCTGAAAATGAGCGTGTATTTCAAATCAATTTGCCATTTCCCGTTTCCGTAATTGAACTCCGTCGGATATAATCCGGTATTGATAAAATGCACGGATCGGAGTGACCGGCGATGGATGACATATCTTCAATGCTTCAGTTCATGTTATTGTTCTATGAAATTGGACTACGTTCTTTACACGTTCATGAAATTAATAATGAAAATGATAGTAAATTAATTTATATTAAAAAAGTGGCAGTGGAGCTTTGCCTACTTAAATTTAAACTATAAAGGGTAGTATCACTTTTAGAATACGAAATTAAACGCCTCATGTTCCATAACGACTAGACAAAGCAGCATGCAACACCTAGTACTCTAAATGTAACAAACTATCCAGACTTTTTATTACACTAATACAAACAACCCTGCCTCCTTCAAAGTACACACCCAAAAACTATAACAGACAAAGAGTAACAACATAAAAGACACAATAAAGAAAATAATTCCATGATTTATTAGCCCCCGACTAAATCTCGATTTGGACCATGAATGAGAAATTATCCGGCGGAGCGGCGAGGATTATCATAAAAAAACACTTAAAGGGAACATAAAGTGGATTATATATTTATGGAAAGCAACTTGGATGTTCTTTGGGCGAGATAAGCGTGAAATGTGTATTGTTACCTTCACAAACTCGCATTGAACCTGAGTGGAGTTATGGAGAGTACTCGGAACTTTGGAAAGGAGTGAAACAGGCACGCACTTAGGCATAACTTCTTCCAATAAGGAACGTAATTTGAAGTCACGTTTGTATATGCGTGTTGATTATATGGAAGGAGCCAGATGTACAATAATTTAACAATTTTGGATTGCGCTGTATATTTAAATAAGAATATGTTACAATCATACATATTTTTTATAAGTATCATATATATAAGTAACAAACGAGCATGCGGCCCGCATGATGGTAAGTGGTTACTGCCACCCATGGACACCTGTGAGCAACTTCATATAGAGCAGGGGTTCTATCTGAAGTACATCATAGATGTGTCTACTCTCGAGGATTCAGATGGTTGCCTCATATATAAGTATGTACATAATTATAATGTTACAATTACAATAATGTTTAATTTGTCCATGGCGGCTGCTCGGGAATCAAACCGAATATAGTCATCAGAATTGTTAAATTGTAAGTGCATTTCTGAATACTTTCGATAAGACCCAAAGACGGTAGGTTTTGAAAATCATGACATCCTTCGGTTCGATTCCGGAGGCACAATGGCCACATCTTTTGCTTGATACTAGCAGTGTTAAGCTGTTTCTTGTTCTTGTTCGTGTTCTTCAGACCAGAACATAACAACACGCTTTCTACAGTCATAGCCCCACACTAGGATTTTCTCCTGTGTCGTGGGTGCCATGGACACACAACAGGAATATACAAACACCCAGACCTAGAACAGAAATCTAAACTCATCATTCATATTTCTGTCTGACCGTGAATGGAACCCGGGGACCCACTGCGCGTCAGACCGGTATGGTGACTGCTCGGCCACGCGGGTCGTCAAACAACGACGCTAGATGAATTCTAACTTTGACCTTAGGTAGCAATGTATCTGCTAACATCTAACGGCCCGCGTGGCGGTGCGGTCACCATACCGGTCTACCACGCAGGTTCGATCCCGGGTTTGATCGGCCAGAGAAATGTGAATGATGAGTTTAGATTTCTGTTCTGGGTCTGGGTGTTTGTGTATTCGTCTTTGTGTGTCCATGGCAGCCACGACACAGGAGCAAATCCTACTGTGGGGCTATAAGCATCTATGTTTATATGTTCTAAGGTCAGTACCTATCTAATATCAAGTATTAGTACTTACTAAGTACTAATACTCGATACATGTTATCACTGTCCGTCGTAATGTTCTTCATAAACGAGGCTCGTAATAAGCCAAAGATCCAAAGTACGGTTCCTAACGGAAAAGTTTCCGGGAAATAGTCCGATATTGCCTTTTCTATTACTTTACTTGGAAATGTGTACAAACATGCCATTCTCGCTTAAAAGTTACTCAGCGCGACTGAACTGCATGCTACTTACTGAATTTGATATTGTAGGAGTAAATGTTGTACCATATGATATCAATATGGTAACTGTTGCCTGTATGTTTGAAACCGAAATTCATTATTAATCCCGAACCTAGTCATTAATATATATAAATACATAAAATCAAAGTGTCTGTAATGTCATATTAACAGTTTTTTTATTTAGTGCATAAAAATATGTACGGTACATATAACAATTTAGATATTCTTGATCTGGTTGTCTGTCGGCATGCTAATCAGCTTATATCCGAAACGGATGGATGCTTGATCTGAGGAGTTTTACTGGTAGATAGCTGACGTCATCAAGAGTTACTGAGGTTCATTTTATTTTAGAATAAAAAAACTGGGGTTTCACTGAAATTTATTTTAAACTTTTTTTACTAACAAACTGATGATGATTTAATTCTGTCTTTAACAGTAGCAATGCACGCTAGAACCTTAACCCAGAATGAAAATTTAAATTTATCATTTAGCTACCTATCGGGAATTTACTACCGACCGTTACGCAGGCTAATTATTGCTTCTTTTGTTATATAATTGACTTCAATACCACTCAATAAAATATATTACCGTTGAATAAATAAATGCAAAACAAAATTCATGACAGTGACGTCAAAGCCAATTCCACATCGTTACTGAATGCACCGCTCCCGGTGTGTTCAATCAGATGACATTGTTCAATCAAACGCGATTGTTAAGCAGTGCCGTTTACTCGTACATACCTTTGCTTCTGTCTTATCTTCTATTAAATCTATACGTTTCTTTTTTTTAATAATAATAATAATAATAATAATATCTTTATTTGCTGAAATGTGGTTACAAGGTTGGTCAGTACATAATATTAAACATCTCACATTTGCC
>DWNE01000022.1:0-49158 GCA_018249875.1 Cecropterus toxeus
ATTTAAAGGGGCTGGAATTTTATATTTCTATTTACTTTCCACCACAATAAAGTATCGCTAATATAGAAATACATTTTATCTGTTCTCAGTAAACTTTAAACCTCCGATTAAAACCTCTGATTTAAAAGTTTCGGAACCGAAGTCGAAACCGAAGGTGTAATAACAATCGGAAGTTCCGACTTATCGGAATCGGAGTCGAAGCTCCGTAACATCCCTAGTAAGTAGTACCTCCCTCGTACACATGAAAATCGCAAACAAGACCGCCAGGGTTAGCTAAAACAAATATTTTCAAACCTTCTGGATCTGGTTTCCCAGGTACATACTCATTCATGCCACAAGAACCAGTTAATGGCACAATCATTCCATCGATACAAAGCACATCTTGTTTCTCTTAAATGTGACAATCTTTTTGGATTCTGTCAATAAGTGGTCGCATTTTCCATAGTTTATTTTTTAATCGGATGGTTTGATCAACTTCATCATCAAATACTAATTTGAGTGCTCAGCTATAAAAATCTATTACGTGACATATTGGACGAAACTATATCCACACGCCTCTCTTTTCCCAGTACATACGTATTTGTGGGTAATTTACGCTAGCCATTACCAATGTAATACCGAAGCATAGATAACATTCATTTCTATTCAAATTTAAACTTCGGGCAAGTAATTTAACTGCAGTTTGATTGGTTTTTGCGACAATTAGTTCCACTTAATCACTATCTTTGTATTGATAGAAGTAACCAAAAATTTTAAATTCACGTGTATCATTCACCAAATACGAAAACTCTGACTGATTAAAATCTATTGGGAAGAAAATACTATCTTTCCAAGTAGGCATGGAACCGTGACATTTTCTGGCCGTGGCATATTTTGGACGCGTGTAGCATTCGATGAACCACGACCTCTTCTAACACTGCCGCGACGACCGCCACGGCTACGACAGCTTCAACGGCTTCTCAGGACAGGACCACTTCCATTACCCCGAGTTCCCCGGTTGCCCCGACCTCCAGATCTGACATGACTTGCTATATCGCGCGCACTATTTTTGTATTCGTCTTCACTATCGTCATCTCTTGAGCTGGATGAAATTCTCTCCTGCGGAGGGAGCCACATAAGGGGGATCATCCAAATCTTCGAAATCGGAATTGGCCAGCAAGTTCTCGATGTTCTGTTCTCGCAGCCCAAAAAACACAGTATGTATTAACGCTCAATGTACTTACATAAGAACAAAAGTAAGAGACAGTTATTGGAATATACACTCGCTGTTCTCACACAAGAACATATTATTACGAAGTAAAACAAAACCACTTAAAAAAACGAATTAGATAATAATATTCCAACGTGCATATACTTTAGTGTTTGTTCTATATAATTTACTACGATTTAGAGACTTAGATTACTTGAATAATTAGAGATTAAAACTTACGCTTACCACGGGTACGACCGATCGGATCCAATCCGTTCCGTAACTATCCACCAATCGGAAACAACCATAAAAGTATGGCCGCTCGCGGCAAAATTTGAAATAAATGGACGATAAAAAATTTGATCTCGTTAAAACCACTGGTCTGATAGGACTACGTACTATCATATTGATATGGGCGACAGTTATGTATGACATTATGTCGTAGTATGAGGTCAGTGGGCGTCAGGAGGTTAAAATCCCTTTACAAAGTCATCTAGTCGTCCTCACAATACGTCGCGTGTTATCGCGCAAAGAACAAGTCCGCACTTCGTCGCAAACTGATTAAGGCGACAATGTAGGCCACAATTGCATGCAACGACTATTTGATATTTTCGCATCGTATTGCCGCATTTGTCGTTCACCTAGAACAACGGGTGACTTGTCGTCCTAGGTGAGCGACGTCACGCGACATGAAGCGACGCGATGTTATGCGACACAATGCGACCAATAATACACGCGACGTGTGTCCTATGTTGTAATCATCGGTGAGCGACAAACGCGGCAATCCCAGTTCATAATTGTTTTAGCCATGGGCAAGTATACTACATTGTTACTCGAAAGTTCATATTTTAAATACTTAGCCCTGCCTAAACTTCGTAAACAAAAGAGGAAGACAACAAATATTATATATTTAGAAAGAAATAAATTTGGGGAGTTTCACCATCTATATCCGAAACTAAGAAATAATACACGTTCGTTTAAAGAGTATTGTGGCTTATTACCAAGCACTTTCGATTATATTGTTGCAAGTATTAAACCTATTATTCAATTATCTACAAGCAATTTTCAAAAACCTATTTCTATTGAGGAGAGGTAATTATTAACTTTAAGGTAAGAAAAAACACTGGTATTTATTTATTAGAAACTTTTAATAATAAATAATAATCTATTGCGATGAATAATTTTGATTACAATAAGGTATGGTGCTTGGCAGAATGGTATGGGCTGGTGATGATTGTAGTGGTGTCTTGAGTTTCGCTAATTCATTTCTTGTACGTTAGTCCGAAACAGAAGTTTATTTATTGGTGGCATTTTTTTAAAGTACGTTCTTATAGATTTAAACCAATTCATGTCTTCGTCATCTTGAACATCCATGTCCTTTTTTAACAACGTAATTTTCTCTCGTTCAAGATCCATGAATAATTCTGAAAACTCATTGGATTTTTTTCTTCTTTTTTCCAACTGACAATTTATCATCACAAGTTTGTGAACTCGCCGAACCATGAGTAGCCTAGTTTATATGAGGTGTTCCAGGAGTTATAGTATGATTTTCAGTTGGTGTCATAGCAGCTTGTCCTGGGTCTAATTGAGCTTCAGTAGCATGTGCGGACAGATTGCTGTCATGTTGTATCTGAATTACATTCTCTGTAATAGTATCTGTATTACCCGATATTCCCGTGGAATTTGACAAAACGGACATAATTGTGTCATCATCAAGAATATCTGTTTCGTCTAACAATGTTTTAGGTACACTTGTGGCACTTTTACGTGGCTTCACAACTACTTCTAAAAATTTCATCATTTCAAAATATGGCCAATCACCTTTGTGCTCCCCACTACCATCTTCAGCACCCGATCGCCTTTTAGGGATCTTTTTCAATTCTCTTGCAAATGAATCACGTAGATTTTTCCATTTTTTTGTACATTTTCACCTGTAATAGAATAAATACCTTAGTTGTTTTTCAGGTATCTCGTAACTGGAACGCCATATAGAAAACTAGCATTCAGTTTTTGCATCTCGTAAACAGCAATTGCCAATATAGTAAAACAAGTTTGCGTTACTACATGGGAGACTTGGGTGCAAAAACACATGCCACCACCAAAAGTGGATAAATTTAAGAATATAGCAATGGATTTTTGGCAAAAGTGGCAATTTCCAAACTGCATTGGTTGCATAGATGGGAAGCACATTCGCATTAAAAAACAAAAAAAAGCGGTTCCATGTACTATAATTATAAAGGTTTTTTTTCAATTATTTTATTGGCCATTACAGACGCAAATTACAAAGGACAATGCCCATTCTTGGTACTGATTTTTCTCCTGCGTCAATATGAAAGTAATATTAAAATTATTTTTTGATTTTTTAACATCATTTTATTGATCAGAATATTTGTTTTGCATGGGGGATTTAATTTAAGAAATAATAAAACAAGATGTTGATTGTTGTTATTGAAAGATAAAATGGCGGTAATTTAAACTCAGAATTCAATAAGTTCTATTAGTGTTGTAACTTAACAATAACATAAACGATATTATTATTACAATCGATAATCAATTAATAAAATGACAATTTGATGGCGAGGGTACCCGCTTTTTTTATTTGCTTTTGCTTTGATTATTTAAATCGCATGCTGTTGATTGGTTCTAATAATTTAAAAAGCATTTGAACTTATATAAGCCTTTATTTTTGTAATAAATAACTCTATTTCAGCCCTTAAAATTAAATATTTTGATATTGATTAATATTCGGTATCATTATTATTAGTCCACTTCATCTCGTGTTAACACAACAAAACGGACAATTAATTAATTATGAATTATTATTCTTAAAAAGTCGGAATGTAAATAGTAACGTGCATCCCTATCTCTTACACAACGGGAGTTGACATGACATTAGAGCATTACTCCGTACACAACTGTCATTGTTTATTTTATTGTGCTGATCGAGTTTTACTTTCCACCGAAATATACTGTGATGTAATATAATGTTCGTGTTAATGGGAACTTGTACTTCTTGTTGATTCGACCCTGAAAATGTGAAACACATTGAGTGAGGTGTGGCAAATAAGGACATTAGATCGGCAGAACTCATGTATCATTGTTATTTTTTTATACCTAGAAACCGACGAAGGCATCCTTTAGAAAAAGTGTCTGGTACGATAATCAACAGATTGCAGCCATGGATAACTCCTACACAGATGAGCTTAATTTTATCGGTTTAATGACTTTAATGCTCCTGCACCATATGCAGATTATTTTCAATGAGTATGAATATGATGAATGAAATCATTACTTATAATTAATTGTATTATGATGAAACAGTTGTATTTGTGTCTACCAAAACTGTGAAACTGTATCAAATAACACAATTTCATGGAAATATTTGTTTTTTTCCACTGAATAATTATTTATTATTTAATTATATCTTGTAGTCTTGTGGAGTTGCTGGACTCCCATCGACCGCGTCCTCAGGTGGTGGATAGGGGAATGCCCCCCATTTATGGGAGGTACTAGGGAAATCAAATACCTAGCGCGAACCAAAACCAGTAGGCATGGGCGTGCCTTTAGTCTCGTAAGACGCGGCCTAAGGGAGCACACCCTGACAGAAAAGACGAAGCTGTGGATCAGACGTACTTATGGAATGGCGGAATCAAAAACGAATCTACCCCAGGAGGGTACCACAATTCGTGGAGAATCCCTCCCTGAACCCTGTTCTTCTGAACAGAGCTCAGGCTGCCCCTCGTATTCTGGGGGGGGCAAATTTCGCTCTGAAAGTGCTAAAGAACCGAAGACGAGTAACCCGAAACCCAACCTCACTCAACAAATATTTCACAGAGGATTGTTTACTAATAGATCAAGATCAAACTCCTACAGTGGCGTACTGACTGAGCTACCAGCTGCTACTACGCAAAACATAGAGACCCACTGCATTGACCATCCTGACAGAAACGATGAAAACGATACGCAAAAATTGCAAGAAGAAAGAAGTCGGAAACGGCTAAGAAACAGCCCTGAAACCATATTACGCAGCCAGAAACAGACCAAACTTAGTTATTGGCTGGCAGCACCAGTACCAACATCAAATAGGTTTGCAGGCCTTGAAACTGAAGAAGAGAAAACTACAGACACTGGAACCCGCCAGGTGGTGAAACCACCACCTTTCTTTATTGACAAGGTTAGCAACATCAAACCACTGTCAAAAATGTTAGAAGAAGTGGCCCACGAAGATTACGTAATAAAAATCTTACAAGGTGATAAAGTCAAAATTCAACCAAAATCCCCAGAGTCCTATTCAGTTATATATAAAGAACTCAGATTAAGAAACACCGAATTCTTCACATACCAACCAAAACAGGAGAGAAGCTTCAGAATTGTACTAAAACGCATTCACCCGTCAACTGATACTGAAGAAATAAAACAAGCTTTAGAAGAATTAAACCATACGCCAAATAATATCTGGAATATTAAAAACAGTCAAACAAAAAAACCCCTCCCAATGTTTTTCGTAGACTTGCAACCGAGTCCTAATAATAAGGATATTTATAGCATCAGATCACTTCTGAACTGCCGTATAGAGATTGAACCACCCAGACCCAAACGTTCGATCCCTCAATGTTCCAACTGTCAACAATACGGTCATACGCAAAAGTTTTGTCACAGACAACCCAGATGTGTGAAATGCGCCGGATCCCATCACACAACAAATTGCCCTAGAAAAGAACGATCCGACAAAGTAAAATGCATACTCTGCGAAGGTAATCACCCTGCCAATTATAAAGGTTGCATTGTCTACAAGGAACTACAAAAAATAAAATATCCAACAATACATACCAACAAAGAGAATCAAAAAAGGGCAGAGTATGCAATCAAAAAAAGGCCAACAAATTCTGAGAATTGTAACCCGCAGAAGTCATATGCAGCAGTTACACAATCCAACCAAAAAGCAGAATCAAACAACAATAATACAGAAATAACTGAACAAAACATGGCAGATCTTCTTCGAACCTTGAATACCTCAATACAGGCTGTAATGAATCAAATGCTCACAATAACACAAATGCTAGGAGAAATCATGTCAAAATTATCGAAACATTCTCTACCATAAAACTGTGCGTATGGAATGCCAATGGCCTGTCAAACCACTCAAATGAGTTAATTTTTTTCTTAAAAACGAACAAAATTGATGTAATGTTAATCTCTGAAACCCATTTCACGACTAAGAGTGCTTTTAAAATTCCAAATTATTCAGTCTACCATACTATGCATCCAGATGGCAAAGCACATGGTGGGTCAGCAATTCTCATTAGATCCAACATGAAACACTACCAATCTCAATCATATTGTAAGGATTATATTCAAGCCACTAGTGTAGTTATATATGATTGGGTAAGTAATATCACAGTATCATCTCTTTACTGTCCGCCAAGACACACTATAAAAGAAAAACAGTTCACTGATTACTTCAAAACTCTTGGAAATCGTTTCATAGCGGGTGGAGACTACAATGCCAAACACACATACTGGGGCTCCAGGTTAACCTTGCCAAGAGGCCGTGAACTCCTCAAATGTGTAGAAGCACTAACTATGAATGTAATCTCAACAGGTCAGCCAACATACTGGCCCGCTGATAAAGGGAAAATACCAGACACCATAGATTTTTGTGTCACCAAAGGTATAACAAAAAGTAGCACATCTTGTTATAGCTGCTGGGACTTATCGTCGGATCACTCTCCCATTATGGTGGAAATTGCAGCGAAAGCCAGAGAAACCTCCAGAAAATGTACGCTGCACAGTAAAAGGACTAACTGGCCTCTATTTCGTGCTCTTATGGATGAGTTGTTTAGAGCACCTGTAGCACTCCAAACAAAAACTGACATCATCAACGCTATTGAAGTTTTCACCAGCAGCATCCAGAACGCGGCATGGAATTCAACTCCAATAAATCAACGTAGCCCCATTGACCAATACATACCCTCAAATATTCTTGACAAAATACGTGAGAAAAGACAGCTTCGTAAACTGTGGCAACGAAACAGGTGCCCTAATACCAAGAAAAAACTAAACTATAAGACCAAAGAACTTAAACATATTCTTGATCAGGATCGAAACGCAGGATTCCAGGCATACCTTGAAGGCCTCGATGCCACTCCATCTACTGATTATTCTCTTTGGAAAGCAACTCGAAACATTAAACGACCGATAATAACATCTTCACCACTGAGAAAGTCAGATGGTTGTTGGGCACGAAGTGACCAGGAAAAAGCTGATATCTTTGCTGAGCATCTGACAAATGTATTCCAACCTCATCATTATGAAGGCACTCCAGAACATGAGAGGAAAGTGACAGAATATATAAAAGCAACAGACTTAGATGAAGTCTCACCAATACAGTTTACAACAAAGGAAGTCAGAAGAGTAATACAAAAAGCCAATTCAAAGAAAGCCCCAGGATATGACCTGATTACCAATAAAATCATGCAAGAACTTCCGGAATCTGGAATTAGATTGATTACTGCAATTTTCAATGCGATAACAAGGCTACAATTTATTCCTCCGCAGTGGAAAGTCGCTCAAATAACAATGCTGTTAAAGCCAGATAAAAAACCTGAGGACCCAAAGTCTTACCGGCCAATAAGTCTGTTGCCCATACCATCCAAGATATTCGAAACTTTGCTTCTACTGCGGATACAGCCATTAGTTGAACAGCATGAACTTGTTCCTAACCACCAGTTTGGCTTTCGTCAAAAACACGCCACTATAGACCAGGTACACAGGCTCATTACAGAAATAGATAAGTCCTTTGAAGCAAAAAGATATTGTGCGAGTGTATTTCTTGACATATCCCAAGCTTTCGACAGAGTGTGGCATGAAGGCCTACTGTTTAAAATAAAATCACTGTTCCCCAATTACATCTATGCAATTCTTAAGTCATTCATAGTGAATAGACACTTCCTAGTACGGTACGGAGAAGCGCTCTCAGGCCTTTGTAGTATCAGAGCAGGGGTCCCACAAGGCAGCGTACTCGGTCCGCTACTCTACCTGATTTACACATCTGACCTACCAACATCAGATTGCATAACAACCGGAACCTTTGCCGACGATACTGCTATTCTGGCTTCACATGAAGATCCAGTAGAGGCGTCAAGAAACCTACAAGATGGACTAAATCATATATCGGACTGGCTCAAGAAGTGGCGAATCAAAGCAAATGAAGGCAAATCAGTGAATGTTACTTTTACCCTGAAGAAAGGTATGTGTCCGTCAGTAAAGCTAAACAACCTCGACATACCACAAACAGATTATGTAAGATACTTAGGCTTACACCTGGACAAACGACTGACATGGCAAAAACATATTTTCACCAAACGTAAACAACTTGGACTACAAATACGTAAACTCTATTGGCTAATAGGTCGACGATCACAACTATCCATGAGCAATAAACTCCTCCTGTATAAAACTGTACTCAAACCAATCTGGACCTATGGCATCCAACTATGGGGGACAGCCTCTCACTCTAATATTGAAATCATGCAAAGATTTCAAAATAAAATGCTGAGAATGGTAACCAACGCTCCATGGTATGTCTCAAACGAGCAGTTACATCACGACTTGCAACTTAACACGGTCAGACAAGAAATAATGCGACACACTCAAAACTACCAGAAGAGAATGAATAACCACCCTAATCCACTGGCAAAGGTGCTAATGAAGCAAACTAATAAAACTCGTAGGCTAAAACGAAGAATGCCCCAGGACATACTGAAATAAACTACAGTTTAAAAATTAGTAAAGTAGGATGTGACAAAATTCACATACCGAGCATGTCAAGATAAACCTCAACCAACCTACTACTTAATGTCCAAGCGAGCGACAGATCGTAGTAAATAAAAAAAAAAAAAATTAATTATATATCTTTTACATTTACACACTTTTTAAAATTATTCAGCAACATGCCTAGGTTACCTTTACCCTAAAACAGTTCATCAAACAATCTGTCATAACCTATTAGTCAGCTAATTTCGATTTTCAGGTTATGTTAAATTTCGTTTAATAACTTCAAAACCCGGGTGCTGATCAAAAAAATAACTATTGAGGGTAGTAATTGGGTCATTATACATTGTCTTAAGCAAGTTTCAACTTAAAGCAACTCTGAACGGTGGTCCATATTTCAGGGGCATTCTCCTTTATTAAAATTTACATTTCATTGAAATCAACATTTCACAAAAAATTATTATTGCTATTTTTTTTTGTCATCAGTACTTGCAGTATGTATATATTTTTTAAGTTCAAGTTATTTGTTCAAGAACCAGAATGGGTTCTGCAACTAATAAGTGCTAAAGTGCATTAATCTTAAATTAATCATTAATCTACATATTATTAATAATTGCTTGCTATAACTATTTAAGTTTTCTTGGTATTATTTTCCTTACATATACCAATGTAGAAATCTTTCTAATTAAATTAGCGTATTTCAGTAATTACTTTTAAGGTGTAAATAGGATTATTGTTAATATCTATTTCTGCTTCTTAATTATTAACCTAACCTTTGCTTAGGGATACATTTATGTATTTCTCTACCTGTAATATTACAATAATTTGTATATAGTGTATTCAATTTAAGTATCAAAGGTTGTAGAATAACCAGATAGTAATGAAAGTATATGCCAAGAATGTATTTACTCATTTTCTTTGGAATTAGAATATATTAATGTTGTAATGTTTTAAAAATTGATAGAATCCTTCCTGGTTAGAGTCTGGAGGCACCACTGCGGCATCTATTTCTGCCTAATAAAATCAGTTTAAGTGCTACTGTGGTCTCATCTGAAGAATGTGATAAGGGAGACATACTTATATGAGGAGTTTAAAGTTAGTCCTCAGGTGTGGCCAACCAATACATCTGTGGCCAACCTGAGAAGAGACTCTGGCCTCATCTGGGGTTGATTACAGATTTTCATAGTGGCAGTGACCACTTACCATCAAGTGGACTGCATGCTCAGTTGCTACTTCTATATCTTATAAAAAAAAGGTTTAAATGTAAATATGAAACTGTTATGAATTTTGAAACTAAATATATGAATTTGAATTAGATTCCCATTAGTATTGTAACTTTAAGGCATATCATGAAAAACCTGTACGTACTAGTTATTTTGTAAAATATTCTAAAAAATATATGCAAAACAAATTTAATGATATTAGTGAAATGCAATCCAAGACGAGTATGATGGGGTTGTATTACTAGTCACATTAAAAATAATCCTATTAACTTGATGAAGCCATACAGTATGTCTGGGCGAGCCCACTGTGATACTTATTGCCTTTATATGAATAGGTAGGCTGATTCAATTGGTGATCAGGAAAGTGGAGTTATTGGCTATTAAATTCGATTCAATAGCGGGGTGTGGAGTTTTCTTTTTAATGAGGCCGTGGTTCAAATAAACAGGTACAATGTATTGTATGATAAAGTAAATGGATGGAAAGAAAAATCTCACTTTTATTCACTTATTAACAGGCAAATTTTTTGCTACCCAAATATGTATTAATTGCCAATTTTGATACATAAAAAAGTGTATATGTTATTAACCATTTAATAATATTATAAACAAATATATTATATCAATAACAATTATATATTAACAATTATATATCAACTTCAAGAATTTTGTTGGTGACAAAGTACTAGTTCTGATACGATTTAGTCTCGTAGCACGCCGTGTGCGATCTAATTCAGCTATCACGGGCTCAAATCAAAATTCGTAACTTCGTATCGCTAATGTTACGATAAGGAAAGAAATACGGAATAGTTTCGTAGTTACTTAGCGCAAATGTTTATGTTTTATAATATGCATTTTTGTTATGTATTCAACCAACTAATTTTAAATTTCAACATGTAATTTATCACGATTATTAAGCATAGATACTAGAATTGCATGCAGTGTTTACCTGTCACTAATAGAGCATTAAGCAATATGTTACATTGTGTTTAGTATTATATATGTAAATGTAATAATGTACTATTGTTGGTAAACCTAAAAAAAAAAATATGGTGCTATAGTATAAATATAGTTTATAATGAAAATGTATTTAAGTGTTTAAGGTCTGGCCGTCTATCCGTCTGTCTGTCACAAAGCTGTATCTCATGAACCGTGATAGCTAGACAGTTGAAATTTCCACAAATACATCATTGCGACAACATCGCTATAACAAAAACTACTAAAAACAAGTGTGAAATAAATATTTAAGGGGGCCTCTATACACGTGTTTTTTTTATAGATAATGGTACGGAACCTTACGTGTCCGACTCGCACTTGGTCGATTTTTTGTCTTATCATCATACTTACCAATATTATGAATGCATACATTTAGAGGATGAATGAATGTTTGTTATTATATCACGCTGAAACCGACGAAGGGATTTGAAAAAAGAATGGCAAAAACGTGGATAAACAGGTAGGATAGACAGATTTTTTTAAAGAAGATTATGGAACTTATTATTACATAATTGAATCAATGTCAATTCTGATAAGTGTATATCGTAACAAGAGAAGCGATTGGGGTTTGTCGATGAATGAATAAATAAGGGGATGTTATGTTGCATGCGGCATTAGAATCCTTATAAATATTCTCACCTGTTAACCTTAAGCCATAAGTAAATAGACTAGTTCCAGTAGTAGGCATAGAGTGGAAGATAAATTGGAAATGGTAGTTACGGTATAGAGTTATTACGATTTAGAATTAATGGAAGAAAACGAGTTGTTGGAATGTCTATAAAAGGAGTGTTAAAATTTATTTTATGGAAATGTTTTAACGACATCATGAAGCGCCGCCCGGTTCGAATGAAGTTATCTTTTTGAAAAAAAAATACAATTTTTCTTTTACGCAACGTCTAACTCAAATCTATCTTGTATAAATCTACGTGACATTAAATTTATGGTGGTTACTTCGCTAATTTCACGATATCTTTATTTTCATAAAACAACCATAACATGCCACTTCAGTAGTAGTTGGCAGGCGTAACAAATAACAACGTTGATAGTAGACCCAGGGTTGCTACACGGCCAGGAAGTCGGGGAAACATTAGGAAGTTTTTGTCTTGTTCAGTGTCAAGTGTAAACGTAAACACGATCATTTTTCCACCTTGTTGTTTTTATGATTGCCTTATCCTTTTTTTCTTTAGAGACAGTTTACTTTTTATTTCTTTGAAATATCTTATTTAAGTAATTGCTCGCACTTTGCTTTTCCTGTAACAAGTTTTTTAAAGTTAAAATAATTATGGAGACAAAACCAGAATATTGTGAGTATGGATCTAGTAACCCTTATTTCGGCATGGGTCATGGTTCAGCGACCCTTTCTGGCAAATGGCCATAAAAACTAGAGACGTGGACGTAGGCGCCAGATTTTAGACAGATATCCTTTCGGTAACTTAATGTTCAGCACAGAATGCCAAGAAAACCTCTGCCAAAAAAAATCTGACTTTCAAAAAAGGACATTGTCCTCAATTCGATTTTTACATATGTAAAGATTCATACATGATATTTGCGGCATTTTAGATTGATTCAGGTCTAAGAAAGATTTATGCTTAGAATGAAATGAAATGTCTTTATTTTGCATAGGCACACGGGGGCACTTACAAATTGTCTCTTATAATTTTTTTTTGCCCTACCAACGGATCGGAAGACGGCCCCAACTGAGAAGATCTGCCAACAAACTCAGCGGGTTTTCCTTTTTTCGTTGAGTTGTTGGATACTTCCACTTAAATATACTTTTCATGAAATTTGAGGAAGGTGTACGAAGTGTGTTAATCACTCGATAGTTAACACCTACACCCATAAACAGGCACGCACCCAGAATTACGAAATGATGTACGCGTTAGACACTCATTATTACACAGCAAAAAAAACATCGTGACTATACCAATATGGCTTAATGTTTTGTGAAAACTTTCTCAAAAGATGAGAATGAGTCTATTAATTCGCACGTAGACTGTGGCCTAAATTTGACTTATGCTACTATGTTTTATATTTCGTTGTAATACAATTATTAATTTATTTGAAAATTCTTCGCAACAAGGGTATGATTGCCGGCTCATGTATGAATATGAGCCGGCTCACCGACTAAGATGCTCGCCTCGCCTGAACGAGACGAGCATCTTAGTCCTAGCATGAAGCAACGCATTTGTGATTGACGGATAGAACTCCTGGTTTATACGAAGTGACTTATCATCAGATCGACCGCATGCACGTTTATTGTTTTAAATTTAGAAACTATTCTCATTCTGAGGACGTTTGTCCGGCCATAATTTGACGTTGATAGCACATCTTGTGGTCTTATAACAGTGTCACATTTCCAGTTCACAGCAGACGATATCGAGCTGCGTGACCCACGGGGGCGGACGCCGTTACTCCTGGCGGTCACCCTCAGCAACATTGACGCTGTACGGGTGCTCATAGAGGCCAACGCTGATGTCAACTGCGAGAAAGATGGGTGGACAGGTAATCTATCTTAAGGTAGAAAAGCATTTCGTGATTTATATATGTTATAGGTGACTAGCTGATGTATCGCTACGGGACACAAAAATTGGTTTTGTACACTAACTGTTGGAGTTACACAAAAAGAAATAAGGACCTTTCGCGTAGACAATTAAATTCTCAAGCATTTTAACTTAGTCTTCAGGGGTGGCAACGTATCGTTACTTGTGTACGTACAGATAGTGGCTAATTCAGATCAGATAAATAAATTGAGGATAAAAATAGTCATACCATATCATAGTCTGAAGTACCGACTACTGTCTCTAGTGAAAAAATATTTTTTTAACAAACAAGATGTGCTTGCCCCATTTTGCGCGGAGACAAGTGTTTCTATTGTTTTCTTTTTGCCTTTGCCTGGTAGTTAATTGAGTGCGCCCTTGCGAGCAGTTCCCTTCAAGGTTAGGTTATTTTACGACTTGAGTGTGTACTGCTTCGGCGATAAAACTTTACGGGACTAACAGCACCCTGTAGAATTATAGAGACTTGTCGGGACTTAAAATAATTGAGACAGACTTTGACGGCGAAGTTGAGGTTCTTAAGACATAATTTATTTTGTCGTTAAACTTGATAAGAGATTGTTTTCATCGGTTAGGCGTTAACGTTTTTAATACTACATTTGTAGTGATTTTCACAACGTAGAACACCCCCTAAAGATTCTTGAAATATTTGTCAGGCGCTATAAGTATCAGCGTTAATTCTCTACATTTTTTACGAAATTTCAATCGTATACGGTCGTATACACTTACATTTGTTTTTAACATTTAACGCTGATGCTTCCAACGCCGAGCGGAATGACGCTTGAAACGAAAGCTTCGTGGGCATCGGGAAACTACTCTGTTTATTAGTGAAATTAAAAATAAAACGACTGAGTGACAATTTCTTTTCATTAGCGCACTCATCAAGTTACATAAACGATAGCGAAAATGTGTCTTGGCATTATTCATTCGATGAGCGATTGCACTTGGTGTTCTCTTGTAATATTTTATACGCCGCCCCTAAAAACTATGAGCGTAGCTTGAACACAATTCATTTGCTATTATTCATCTTCTCATTATTTATGAAATCTTAGTAGCTGACGAGCACGTAGTGCTAATTTAAGGTGCCCCGTGTCGTTCCGATTTTATACAATCTATGTTGGCATTCTGGGGGAGTTTTTAAGTGCACGGCTGTTATTGTGATGTACCATTTATGTTTGTCCATTTCTATGATGAAATCGGTATTATTTAATTCTCTAGGCGATAGACTACTTTCGTACGAGTTGTCCAACTTCAAGTTTTTAACTCAATTTGCCGAAATTTTGAGTTAGGTCCATTTCGTTCTCACTCTACGAATTATGTACTACAGGACTTTTTTGAATAATGACTACGAATAATACGATGAAAATACTCAAATCATAAATCTGCCGTGCCGAGTCATCAAACCAAACCACTGCAGCAGTGACATTTTACCACCACACTTTTACCTATTTCAGCCCTCGAAATACCTTTCGAGGGCTGAAATAGGTAAAGGTGTGGTGGTGCCCGAATCGAACCACGATTCTTCTTTACTAGTATGTTGCGGTTTCCATCGACTTAAGAGTTGAAGACGCTAACTAGTTGTGAAAATAATGGATTGGTTGATGATGATAAAGATGGACGTATAATTATAGCATGCATTATGGTCTTATAATAGTTTCACATTTGTACAAACAACATCGAATTCTGTGATTCACGGGTCAAGCGAACGAGTTCTACCTTCCCTTATTCTGTACGTCCTTGTATCCTGGTTTCCAGCGGTTCAAGAGGCGACGGCGACGGGCGATGCGGAGCTGCTCTCGCTGGTGCTCTGCAGGCGGGACTACCAGCGCCACGTGGTCCGGTCGAGCGGTATACCGGACCTGCTGCACAGACTGAGCCTCGCGCCCGACTTCTACGTGGAGATGAAGTGGGAGTTCACTAGTTGGGGTGGGTATTGAACACACATTAACATCGAAGATTCGAAATCATTGTATCCTAGTTTTGTTTTGTGGAATGTTTCTAAATTTAATCGTATTTATATATAAAAGGAGAAAGAAATAAATAAAGAAAAAAAGATATTATACTAACAAAAAACACAAACCAGCTGAGTTTCTTGCCGGATCATCTCAGTTGTGGTCCGATCCGGTGGTAGTGTAAGAAAAAATAATGTAACTGACAATTTGTAAGTCCTCATAGGCCTATGCAAAATAAAGACATTTCATTTCATATTTTTAATATATCATCAAAAACATTATTATAATAAAATGTTCTTAACATGTTAATTCAATGTCGTACGATGAATTTTTCCATAATAATATTGTAAAAGCAACCCCGGACAGACGTCAGAGCCGCATGTACAATTTAAATATACAAAGCTACTTAAACATATAATATGCTAAAAGCTAATTCTACAACGTCTATTTAAAAACAGATAATTTCCTTCTAGTGCCTCTAGTGTCTCGGATCTGTCCGTTCGACACGTACAAGGTGTACAAGCGGGGCGGGAACGTGCGCGTCGACACCACGCTCATCGGCTTCGAGAACAACCGCTGGCAACGCGGCGACAGGACGTACATTTTCAGGGGACAGGGTAAGAGAGATGGAGGGAACAGTTACTTAACGTAAAAAAATATTGCACATTTAGAGTTAAAGTGTCATTTTTTAGACTAGAGAATGTATTAAACTCACAGAGTTGTAAGTTCAACCCTGGAGGCACTATCGGTTATATTTCCGTCATTACTGCTTATTAATTGTATTGTAAGCGCAGATGCGTTGCTCTGAAGGTCTAAGACATATCAGCCGAGGTGACTATTGGCCAAATATCTTTAAGGAGAGGCTGAATATATCAACTTATGTAGTTGCATAGTAACTGAAATATGTTTTTCTTGTAATTCTCTATCAAAATATTATTTGATCCTTATTTTATCCTCAAAAGGATTAAAATTTATCTTTGTGTTTCCCTTAAGGTCGCACAGCAAGTTTGGTGGAGTTGGACCATGAACTGGGTACCTCGTGGTGCGAGTACCTGGAGTCGGCCGGCGACGCGCGGGAGTGGCCAGCGACGCCTCAGCACATCATCCAGCAGAGGCTCTCTGCTCCCATCGCCATCAATTACCTCGACACGGATAAAATTAGCTTTGAGAGGTGCGTGGATATGAATGGTAGCTAAGTTACGTTGGCTTTGGTTTTATATGTATGATTGTTTTTAAAATGCAAAATTTGTTAATATTGCTGTCAGAGAATTTAAATTTTGTTCCTGTGTGTTTTCTCATAATATTCGCACGTACGTACATTCATCTCATACGTATGAGAGGCACTAGAATTCGTGACACATTGGACTACAGTTTGGGGTTGTGTATATAAAGCATAAAATTGTGTCATAGTGCTAATAAATTAAAAGAACGTATGATTATTCCCAATATCGTATTTGAATTAAATTTAAATATAATGATGCTTTAAAAATGAAAGAATAACTTTTGTTCGCCCCCAGAAACAAATGCGGCATCTGGGGCTGGCGGCAGGACAAGACGGAGAGCGTGAACGGGTACGAGTGCAAGGTGTTCAGCGCGAACAACGTGGAGCTGGTGTCGAAGACGCGCGCGGAGCACCTGCAGCACGTGCCGCGCGACCGGCGCGCCACGCGCTCGCCGCGCCCGCCGCTCGCCGGCCTCATGGCGCTCGTCGACACCGACCGCTCCGCCTCGCCCACGCCGCCCGACGCGCACTCGCCGCTGCTCACGCCGGACGTGGTGAGCCCCGCACGGCCGCGCGATCGGTGCACCTTATGTCCAATCCGGACGTGCTGAATTTAAGCATACAGTAACGAGCTCGCCACCTGTCATGATGAGATACGCATTGTAGTATGTAGCGCACAATATCTGCAGCACGGTCGCCCGTCACGCATTAGTCAGTTCTCACGCCCGACAATGTGAGTCACGCACCATAAATTATACCGCGCAGTATCAGCAGATTGGCCGCGCTAAAAACAGGGTAATTTTTAGCGTGGCTACGCCCACTGATGTAACACACCTTACTAAAACGTTGGACGAAATTGCAATCGCTGACTTAACATTTTTATTTGTATTTAATTTCGTCTATTAGTCTTACTTAAAAATAGTTTTTATTAAAGGGAAGGTAGAGACACGTGGAACTATTACGTCTTCTGAGATCGCCATCAGCTAAACTGAGTACAAATTAAGTAAGCTGATATGTAATTTTTTTCTCTTCAATTTTTGTTAGTTTCTTCGATTGTTAGTTTTTAAACCAAATTTAACAATATCATAACACTTGGTTACTCGGCAATGAAATTTTATGACCAATTTCCTGGATTAAACCCTTAGTGGCGTCTTACACCATCCACGAATATACGTAGTGTGATTATTTCTAAGCTCATTTCCCAGCTCATACTCAATAAAATTTTAAAAATTATATTTAGTGCGAAGATCTAAGTGCAGTAGACGTTCAAAACGAGCACGTAACGGCAGCAGAATGTAACGAGGGATCGCAGAATACCGAGTTTCCCTTCGCAGGACACACGCCGCTAGTGAAATTTGTACAACCACACTCGGCTGTCCCTTCAGAAACAGTTTCGCTGTTGAGTCAGGATGTAGTGAGTGACCATGAAAATATATTAACAATTTTGGTTAATAAAGTTCCGTTCAGTATGATGACAACATAGGAATGTAAATTTTACTTATTAGTGTAGATTTGATGTAGGTCATAGTTAGGAACTTAGTGTTCACCTTTCTTATGACCCACTCCGCAAATGAGCAAATCCGAAAACATATTCCACTAAATTGTTCTAATGCGGAGAAGTAAATGTTCGAGTTAGTTACTCATTGAATTGTAAATTATATGTAAAAGCTGATTTGTGTTATGTATTTCTAGGAGACATTCATATTTACGGTCACTGTATGTTTTATAGATGACATTGTACGTTTATGTACTGCACACAATTTTAAAATAGTAGTATACTTTTTAAATTTATGGAATAGGATACAAGTCAAGTGCAGATGCTTTGTCGTCGTCAAACCATGTTTGTTGTACTAGCGTAAAGGCTGGTTGGACTGGTTGCGACTTTCTTGCTTAAAATAGTGGCATTTCCTTTGATTAAGTTGAAATGCCTTGTGTACACAAGTGTCACCACACATTTAAACCAGAACATTATGTTGTAGGAGGAGCCCCAGTACAGTATGATGTTTATGTTATCAGGAGGAGCCGCCAAAGCGCAGTCGGTCCACAGAGCAGCTGCGGCCGGTCACGTGGTACGAGTACTTCGGCGACGAGCCGCTGGGGGAGCGGGACATCGGTAGGCAGAAGGAGATCACCACCAAAGTGCAGAAGTTCAAGGCCACGCTCTGGCTTTCCGAGGACTATCCGCTGGAGGTGAATTGGATAAATGAAACTCTTTTTAAGCTCTTTTAGCGACACGCAAGTATTCATGTCGGACTTAGAATGGACACACATTAATAGTTTTTTTTACCATTGAATCAGCAAAGATAGTCGCCTCATCCGATATAAAAGTGAACCCAAAGAGCTCAGTGCAAACATATGGATCAAAAGTGGTAATTTGAATTCAACAATCTTATTTCATTCTAGGTTATGTATTAATCTGTTATGGTTATGCACCTCGTTTATATTATAGATAGATAATAGGCTGAAGGACCAGCTATCCAATTTTAATATTTTTAATTTGGTGACATATATAGTGATATTTACGAAATTCTTTCTTAATTTTCCAGTTACAAGAACAAATAATGCCAATTTTGGATCTGATGGCTGCTATTTCGTCTCCTCATTTTGCAAAGCTAAAGGACTTTATTCAAATGCAACTGCCCGCTGGATTCCCAGTCAAAATTGGTAAAATTTTCTAAACATGTTATTGACGTTTTATGAAATCCAAGCAAGGGAAATAAAATGACAATTAATAAGTATTACATTATATAATTTTATTAATTTTATATCAGTCTTCTCACGATGATCCTAACTCAACCAACATGTGTATATTTAAATTTCAATCTTATTTCCCCTGATCGAGATGGTTGTATATATACGAGATATTCATAGATCCATACGAAGATTTATTATGTCATGTTGATTCCATAAGACCGCCAAACAAGGCCTAATACAAAAGCTTCCAGACAAGGTAATCCGAAATCTGACAAGATAATTAGAATCTCATCATTGAGATATTATATAATTGCTAATTGCCCTATTGTAATCTTATAAAAAAAAATCAGACCCAGAATAAAAATATAATATATCATTTAGATATCTGTTTAGTCGGAGATCGAACTCGGATCCATTGCGTATCAGACCGGAATAGTAAACGCTCGGCGACGCAAGCTGTCAAAATAATCAAAAACTTTAAGCACCATGTTCACGTATTGAATCGCACCCCCCGCAGAGATCCCGCTGTTCCACGTGCTAAACGCTCGCATAACGTTCGGCAACATATTCGCGACGGAGAGCGCGGTGCCGCACGTGGAGTGCATCGCGGAGGGCGCGCGGCTGGCGTGCGTGCTGGACGACGCGTGCTTCGCCGTCGGCCGCGGCTACCGGGACGCCGCCGCGCCCGACGACCGCCTCGCCGCCGGCCTCGACGACGAGGAGAGCCTGCTGCAGTACGCCATCCAGCAGAGCCTCATGGAGGCCGGCACGCACGACGATCAGGTCAGATGGGACACCGACCACTTTTGTTGTCGGAACGCATGACGTTCAGGTGACATACGACCATTGGCATTGTTGTTAGTTGTAGGATTGTTGACGTTACTTTACGTTTTCTCTTTCTGTGAATAGAGTCATTTTAAAAATGTGTTATGGCGTGTAACTGTCGTTTGTATTTGATTGTTTCATAAACACATTGCCAAGTAGTAATTTGAATTATGCAAAACTCGCAGATTCTGAATATACTCGAGTCTCGTTAAGGGACTATAGACGATTACTTTCTGTCGTTGAATTAATGTATTCCTCAGTGAATGCAACACTATAGTATCTTAAAATGACGGTAGCTATGTTTCAGTCCTTAATTATGTTGTAAAGAATAAATAATAATATTAAGTATTTCATCTTAGTTGTTAGAAGTAGCAGTAAATATAAAAATGCTTTGTGTACCTGCAGGTGGACGTGTGGGAGGCGCTGCGCGGCACGCGGCCCGTGTCCCCCGCGCCGCGCCCTCCGCCCTCGCCCACGCAGCTGCTCGCGCACGAGGAGCGCCAGCTGCAGAGGTAAACCCGATATCACCCACCCATACCCTATCCCGTCACCCGCCGATACTCCATCCAATCACCCACCCACACCCTATGCCGTCACCCGCTCCCGGCCTGTCCTGACACCTACCCGCGCCCCATCCCGTCACCCGCCCACACCGTGTCCCGACACCCGTCTACGTCTGATTTCGTCACTTTTGCGGAAATTTATCGCGCGTGCCATGCGTGTTCGTCACCACAGTAACTGTTGATGTAACACAGGATGTAGTTGGCCGTATCCTAGATTTTGTCCCTTAGTCACTTCCTCTGACGACCACGGAAAGAGACAATGTGGTGCTATCAATCCGTCCGATTTTATAACAAGATTTTATCTGGATATGGTAATCTTTACCTCATGGAACAAATATGAATATTTTGCACATAAGGTTTTATACATATTTTTTTACATGTTGCAGACGCGGCCGAATTTAAATTTATGCTACTTTACATGAAACTGTATAATATTTCCAAACATCTACCTACATCTCAAACCTTTAAAATCATTAGTTAGAATAAATGACATCTACATTTAAATACATAGAAGTGAAAAAAATAAATACTGTTACCTACATACATAATGCTCATAATGACGTTATGACACATTTCATTCTACAAGATAAAAATTTATTCGCTTATTTATATACAGTATCGCTAAGAATTAATCATAATTTATTGAGTTTATATTATTGTCATTTTTCATTTCAATGTTCATTGATAAAGCAAGTATTCATTAAATATATCTTTGAGCTTATTCAATCACACTTAGAACGTACCTCAATGTTTCATTATTGTATAGTCCTCAAATCATTTATTGAACAAAGTAACCAGTCATTTAAATTGCTATTAATTTTTCATAACATGTAAACATTGTTATACGCTTGTATATGCTAGTCCACGTACCGCCAGTAACTCGCTAGTGTCCCGTCAGAGCGATAGAGGCGTCGCTGGCGATTTCGAAGGGCGTCGGGTCGGCGGACGCGTCGCCGGACGAGTCGGTGGACGGGTCCGTGGACGGGTCGGACACGGAGTTGCGTGCGGCGTTGCGAGCGTCCGCCCGCGAGCACGAGGCGCGCGACCGACAGCTGCGCGACGAGCAGCGAGCGCTCGATGAAGTGCTGCGGTTATCGTTGCTTGATAAATAAGGTTGGTGTCATTACGTTATGATAGCGTTGTGCGACGTCGTTTAATGGGTCGATGGACCAGTCGGATAAGGAGTTAGCCGGCAGCGGTACTCGCGTAACGATATGATCTGGTTATGGTTGATCTGAAAGTAAGGCTGCTAACATCGTAGTAATATGATCACGAAGTGCTTGCCGGATTAGTCGGCGGATGAGTTGTGCGCGGTCAGCAGCGGTTTTCGTTGCCCTTCAAGTACAGTTGGATACGACGTATTATGATTGCGGAGGATGCACAGGTCGCTGAATAAGTTTCTTAGCTTAGCACTACATCTTTTTCTATCTAATTACAACAATGTAGATACTAGAACTCAGTTACTTAAAACAGCTGTTAGAATAAATGTTCTGCTGGAATAGATGTGGCGGTGGTGCCTGGTGAAAAATAGATTTCTACCGTCTTTCATTTTTTCAATGAAAAAGGGTGACACTGTCGTCCAAAGCTTATTTAAAAATTTATTTCGTTAATATTTAAAAGTAACACATAAAAATATAATAATAGTAATTCTTATGCCTTTTCCAGATCTCATTATAATAAGTGCGTCCACCAAAACAAAGACTTAACGCCTGAAACGAGGCCAGCGATTCCTGCGGGATGGTCAACTTGACCCTTATCACGCGAGCGTTAAAGACTATAATCGTGTACCTCTGGTACGTTGGGTGTAAGACGTCGTTGAATGTTCTGTGTAATGCAGTCCCGAGATGATCAATCTCTATTGACAGTTTTAACATGACTTCATTTGACGGGAAATATGATTAATGAATTAAAAATGAAATATTACTTCAATTATTAATAAAACAATCAATATCTTTTCAATTAATAATTTGGAAAGGTAAATAAACAAATATTGACGCGATTCATGCATATTTTTTTATCGAGATTATTGTAAAGTTGATCGTCTCGGGTAGTGGAGGTAAAGTTTATATCTTGTATTGTAATGTTTGCAGTCAACCACAGACGAAGTACGTATATAGACTCATAATGGCTAACAATGTTTCGTACGTCATAAATACGTAATAGAACGTTTATTGACGACCCGCGTGACAGAGCGGTCACAATACTAGTCCGACCCACAGTGGGTTCTGGCTTCGATACCCGGCCAGACATATCTGAAAGATGAATTTAAATTTATGTTTCTTGGTCCGGGAGTTGGTGTATTCATCATGTGTGTATTTACTTACTTTGTCTATGGTTGCAAGATTGTATTGCTGCATGGTTGACGATTATTAGCATAAAATGATAAAGCTCATTACTGTTTAATACATTTAGAAAGACACATCAGTGGCATTAAATAAAACTGTTTGAAACTTGTTTTATATATTCCAACGCGTTATCATATTTATGATGCTTTGAAATTTTTACTTTTGTCCTTTCCTTTTATGAAAGCGTAATTGACACTTTCAAAATAACCGACAAATAAAATACAATATAGGGCTTATAAATGGCATTTCATAAGTCGGGTATTTAAAATGTTTTTTTTTATGGGATTTTAATATTTTAAACCAATTGTAACACCTGTCGGCCCTGATGATAATTTCGTATTTTGTGCCTGTAAACAGAATCATAAGCTCGAAAAATATAACACGTTATAAAAATACAAATAACGATAATTTTAAAATGTGTAACTATTGATATTGTATCCGTTCGCAAAGTTTGTATATGTCACTGTCGTGTCTTTCATTTAACTATGTAAAATGTAAACGTCCTCTCTAGGAATAAGTACATCTCCATGCTTCCTATTTGCGTGAGAATTTAGTACTGTCGCGAACCTATCACTTTAGATTATACTTAAATAATTTATTTATTGTCTTATTGACTTTATTATGGTTTGTGTCGAACTAAGGAAATGTCTTTCATAGGTGCATAATTTAGTATAACGTTATGTTATTTTGTATTGTCAAATTTGGTTGATAACGTTTCGGTTCGCTTGTTCTGTTTAGTTAGGGTGCGGTATGGCTTATATGGGGCGTTTTGACTTAAAACCGAAATAGAGATTCTTGGTCGGTTTAAAACCTTGTTAAATTTCTTAGACAATTGATACCTTCAGGTCACGTGACCTATGTGTTCGATAAGGAACTATATATGGCAACACCAGGGCCAACAAATATTGTCCTTATAATTCTCAATATTATACAAATCTATTTATCAATAATTGCTATCCGAAATATTTAAATACCAAATAGTTAATTGGCAAGTTTTGCTATTGTTCATAATTTCTAAAATTGCCAATATTTTTCTTCGACGTTTGTCAAAGAAAAGTTTTCGCTATTTTGTAAGGTGCATGTAGTGAATTTATTTTGTCTATATATCAGTGACTGGATCTTAGAACGTACGTAAGATACATTTTGGTCTAAGTAGAGATTGATATCTGATTTCAAATATTTGAAACGAGGGGTTCGAATAAAAAGCAATATTTTATTCTAAATTTTTAAATCTATACACTTATTAATAAATGATCATTTTGGCTTTGTATTACATAAATTGACGAAAAATGACGAGACGAATGACTAGATCATTTCGTAAATGTCAAAATATATGTCATATTGTCATAAAAATTTTCATTATCCAATCAAGCTTATTTTTTTTACTCGATTTGGACCATTGTAATTTTGGTATTACCTACAGTAACAGTAAAATTTTATTCCACAAGATATTAGTTTGTTTATTTTTACAAGTTTATGTACATTCGTTTTATAGCTCAGGACAATGACAATGGTTGCGATATTGTAATATCTTTGGTTAAACGTTTGAGCGCAGTCCTGATTTCTATAAATCAGTAGGTTGCAAGTATATTTAGCACTCCTAAAATGACACCGCGGTAGGTAAAATGGTAAAGTTTAATTAATTATGCATTCGTATGTATTATTTATTAAATAAATTGTGTGTAATGTTTGTAAAGTATTTATTAAATAATGTGCTCTTACGCATCTATTAAATATATCAAGTTTATTTTTACTTAGGTTAGTTTAAATCGCGCATGTTTATTAGTACGTATTATTCACATGTAAAGATATCGAGGTAAACATTAACTTACAGATATAAAAATTAAAAATATCATTATATTTGTATAATACATTATCTATAAATGTAGCTGATTTGGACCTCTACTTTTATTATCAGAGAAAATGTTCTATCTGCGTTGGTGCATGTCCAACACTGTTAGTTCTTGTATAGAAAAATTATGGCACAAATGCAATATTTGATTTGTTTAACTTCAATAGTATGGGCTCCTTCATCCTAGTTTCTCGTATCTCGATCGAAGGCGTTTAGTGGACGTTGCCGCAGCGCAGACGCTACATCGCAGTCATCGGCTGTTGAACAATTTAGCGGTTGCCAGAGCACGGTACGAGTCGATTGAAAGAAAGAAAGAAAAAGTTTATTACAACACATAACAGGTACAATTATAGAAATACATTAGTCCATAATTGTTAAAAGCATTGCACATGACGCTGTGATAGCGTTGCGTATACGCGGCGTTATCGCGACGACTATGCGTCCTTTTAATGCTTACGCTGGAAAGCGCTCGTGCAATGTCGCTTTTTGTGGCTGTCCACTGTCTTATGAATACTTACAATTTTGCCGTGTTTATCCCGCTATGTGTGTAGCAAATACGATTTCGGTATGTGCCAGACACAAAGCGATCTAAGTCGATGTCCTTACATGGAAAAATGCTTAAGACATGATGCGCGTGTGCAACGTATTTTTTTAAATATTCGAGTGTCCCAAATTTAACCCCAATATTACGTAGTAGATATATTCTCAATTGTATTAAAGACTAAATTAATATTAAAACCAAATAAATAATGGTCTCCTAGGGTGAATATTATTCGCTACAGCTGAAGTGTCGTAGTTAATATAATTTAGTAATAAACTAAATATTTTTAAAAGTTACTTACATATATTTTTAAGAATATATTTATTAGAGACATTTTGTTGTGTAAAGGTATTAGCAATTTTAAATGTTAATAAAATATCAGTATTTTGATATTTTAATGTCGGATACTTTTAGAATGATTTTTATTGAACATGGTTTCCGTATAAATTGCGACCTTCCTTGGTCGTCGGCTGGTGGCTTGAAAGAGTACCTCTTGATTACCGTAGTCATGTACGTTTTAAAAGTAACTGCAATTGCTAAATGTGAAAACGAAATTTCCGCTATTATCTTTTCTGTAAATTCGTATGTTGTTCACCAATAACAATAAATAGCAGAATAGGCCCGAGTGATTGTAAGTCTTAAATCGAGCGACGCTGCTACGATCCTGTTTATCTTTGTAACATGAATTCCTTATTTACGACAAGATAATTTTCTCAAAGTACTTTCGTGAACCAGGCCTCCTCGCGCAAGCAAAAGCAACCTCGAGTGCGAGGAATAAATATGATTTTTTAATAAGTGTGTGATAGTAATGATACACACAAGAACCAACATCACATTATTTTACGATATTTTTGTATTTAGTTAATTTTGTAGACCAAATTGGCAATATTAGATAATCGTTCGGTTTCCAGTGCAATAAGTATAATTATAGTAAATATGATTCCATTTTAATAAATGCTGATCAATAATGAATTACCAAATTGATCTTGTTCGACACATTGCACCTTTGTCTTCGGAGATTGCTACCCTCGATATTTGAACTAGGTACATACAGGTAGTGTTGTGGACAGTGGCCACTGAAATGGCAATTCGGTTGCTACCTATTTTATTTATGTATGGTAGACGTTGGTATTCTTTGAATATCAAATATATAAAAATAACATGTGACTATCAAATTAAACTTCAGGACATTGCTTAGTTAATTTGTGGGGAGTGAATTAGGAGTACTTGCTTCTAAAACTGCCTTCTACAAATGTTGTAAAATTGACTTGTATAAACTGAGTCGCTTTTGATCTTTTTTGAACTCTACGATAAATTATTTATGTATTTCCTGAAATATGAGCAGCTCTGGATTTACTACTTAAACATATGCGCGCTAAAAATTTATTTGAATAAAATTTGCTACTCCAAGTTGACACTACATTTAGCTTTATTATTCATGTGTTATTTATAAATGAACACTTTAAATAATGTGAACCTCATTTTACATACAGATTTAATTCGTCTGAACTACGATTGGATTTTATTAATTGACGTTTATGTATCGTTTCATAATAGGATCTGCTAAAAAATTAATAATAATCATATATTATTTAATTTATTGCATTTTGTGTGTGTTCCTGTGTTATCATCAATGTCTCCCATATAATATAAAATAGTTAATTAGATTTAATAGCTATATAGGGGTCGTTTTTTTTGGAAATGTTACTATGCTTATATTTTATTAATTATTTAGTAATATATGTAATAAAAGTGAAAGTTACATAATAATGGGGCGCCAATTCCAAATGTACTACACTTTATTGGGTCTTTACTTCGAAAATATGGAGGCTGTATTCCCAATTCACATTCACCTTTTCAAAATATTTCATTATAGATAAAGTAATATTTCCAAAAAATTACCAGTCCCACATTTGTAATATCTATGCAAAATTAAATTTTGTATTTTCATATTTAATCGACATTATATAATATACCTCTTAACAATATTTGACGTTTAATTATTAAATATTAATTTGTTTTTAAGGAAACAATGAAATATATGAACATTGCTTACATATATTGAATTGCGTCATTGCAAAGGAGCTTTCAGAAAGATAGTTGTAATATCATATTAATGATAATTATATTTAGTAAATTATAATATAGTGTTACCATAAGTTATTTTCCAAGAATAATGTTCACTATGAATATTTATTGCATTTCACGATTATGACACGACCCTTAAAGGTCTACATCTACAGACAGTATGTGGTAGACACAGACATAGACGTAAAATTTTGTATTATCAATAATATCAATAAATGTACTTACATCTAGCTGATGTAAGTGAAGCGATTCCATACGCAGTCTCGATAAGAATATGCTGTCTGTATGTCAGACACATACCAGATTTACAGGTGGTAGTAGTTCGGGGAAGTACCACCGCCATACCTATTTCTAGTGTGAAGCAGTTTTGGTGGAAGGATGTGGTTGCCGGCTCACTTATATCTCGCATCTTAGTTCTCTTAGCAAGGCATCTGTGATCGACTTCAGATGAAACCTCAGTTCTATATAAACGTTGCTTACAGATGTCCATGGGCGATAGTAATCACTTACCATCAGGTGGACTGCATGCTTGTTTGCTACTTCATTCTTATAAAAAAATAAGATGTGCCTGTTGCCGTTGTAGCTGTTTTAATTATAGGGCACGTGTCTGCGGTGGCCTTATAGATATAAGATCGAAGTAGCAATCGATCATGCGGTCCATCTGATGGTATGTAGTCACTGTCGGTATTAAGTTGCTTAGAGTCCAGTTACGGCAATGCACTCTGTAAGCAACTTAATTCAGAACGGGGATTTCATCTGAAGTTCATCACGGATGTGTTTGCGATTACTATGGACTGGTCGTCCTGGTATGGAGATGGACGTCTCACATTAAATGAGTCAGCTATCAATGTGAAATGAGATGAATCTGCCGTGTTACATACGTTATGTTCTATTAGATGTAAATGAAACTAAAATGTTCCATAATTACCCGTAAAGGTCACGTGATGAGTTCGTGAAATGTAATAAAAATTAAGGTTAATTGACACATTTGTCTATTGTGATGTAGATTGTTTTATTTCATGTGTATGATGTTTGAAGCGCTATAACTTTAGTGGATGAGTATATTTCCTACAGCCAGTGGCGGATTTATACATTTGCGGATAGTAGGCCATATCCACCCATTTAGGATTTAAGTTACGAAATTTAAAAAAAAATGTCTGTCTGTAAAGTATGTTTACGCCCGATATTTTTACGTGATATCGTCATAAAGAAACATTGATGAAAAATTGCATACTTTTATAAATTGAATTATTATCACTGCATTATCATTATTTTGTATAATACAAACAAGGAGTTTCAGGCTTAGGCGGAACGTGACACTTTATCGTGCGTGTAGCCTGTGTTCATCGTTTTATAAGACGTTGCACGTCAAAAAATTATCGCCAGATTATTCTGCCGCAATGAAGACGTGACACCGATGGTCATGGAGCTCTCTGGTGGAAAAAATCGAAAAGATAGCATTTAATTTTCTGGGCATAAAATCTAGGTTCCTACTCTGCCTGCTGGTAAATCCGCCACTGCCTACAGCGCTTCACGTGAGCTGTGATTTCGCTAGAACGTGTAAACTTGAGGTATTGCGTACGTCTGTTAATTAGTGACATTTGCCTAAATTCAAATAGTCTGAATGGTATCTGATCACTGCCATTTATTAGAAGAAACTAATATTCGTATTATACGTGATTGTAGGCTTATAGTCTCTTTTGAACCTTGTTGTTTCTACATTCCTTTTAATGGGAACTTATTCCGTCTTTAATTTTCGTAGGTTGCATGTTTCCATAAGTCATATTAACTTTTTCTTTAATTATGGGATTACCAGCGTAAGACGTTATACTTTTTTGATATGACTCATTGATAATCATATAATTAGTAGGAATTTCACTCACAATATTTATAGAGATTTAATCTCTCACCTTGATTTTTAGAGTATGTAATAGTATGCTTTGATAATTAGCATAGTCGATTCCATTTTTCCAATGCACTTTTGGATGTATAACTTCTTCTTCAGCGATAACCGTAACATACAATTTTATCCGTGTAAACCGTTCTAAGAAAATCACTGCCATTTTTAAAATGTGCACGTTCATTGAATAAAGCGCCCTCTAGATATTAATTTGTACATATCCGTTAGATGGCGTTGCTCTGTTTATTTAACCTCTACCACAATCTGCAAAATAGATTTGTTATTTTTGTATGAACATCTAAAATTATTGTAAGGACTTATTGCTATGAACATATTAGTTATCTATATTGTTTCAATTATTTTTTTCTTAGACGTACGCAAGATATTCAAGATAATTTCTTGTATTATTCCATATGTATATCATTTTCCAGAAAATTATGTACAACCTTATGGAATTGTATTATGGTGAATTATAATTATATTTCTGTACAACGTCTTTTATTCATGTGTTGATTATATTCTTCAACAAAGTAGGTGGAAGTTTTTTTATATAACGTGTTAGAATAAAAGGGACCTAATGCAAAATTTGTATTCAGTGGCTAAAAAAACGTGTGCATTTTGTAAAGTTCCTTGAAGAATATTTCTTGCACAGAATGCACAGAATTGTTAAAGGGACATAACATTAAAGGTCGTCCTTTTCTAACACGAAGTCGTCATTTTTAGGTCGTTGGACGATGATACTTTATTAGGAATACTTTCAAGTGTTGAACTCTATTTGCCAATTTTTTTAGTTAGGTCCCTTTTTCTTACTGTTCGATATGATTCTTTTTGTATTTTTTGTGTGTCAGCATACTATTTTTAATTATTGGTACATACTTTGCAAGAATAGCAATATTACGTTTATTTATTGTGACGTATATGTTAGGAGTGGGGTTGTTTGAAAAAATAATTAGACACGTGATTATCTATGTATTTAAAATTTAATTTTCGTTACTTATATACAAATTACAACATTCACTATTATAATAGGTATTAGTTCGTCCTATATTTACATATGTAATAGTACACTTTAGAAGCGTATTTTTTTTATTCAAGTCAATTAATTACATCAGGAAACTTTTGGAATAGTGAGTACTCACGAACGATAATAACCAACAACTTTACTTCACTTAACGGGGATAGAACCGGATGGAACCGGTTGTAACCGGACATAGCCGGTTTTACACAACCCTTACACATGAAACCGGAATAGAAAAAATGGAATTGTACACTAGAAAAGTAGTTACACCGATAGTTTGATATTTAAAGATACTGATCGGCTTTGCGTACACCGGCATTCGATCCCCGTTTCACACTGTATTGTACTTACTAATACTAAAAATCGATAAGATTCCCAGGGAAAGTAACGAGAACAATTAAAATCGTCGAAAACTTAAAAAATAACAAAATAAATACTTTTTTTTTTGTTAATTAAATTGTCCAATTGACCGATTCACATTAACGTAATGGTTAGTTTATAGAGAATAGGAAATCGCTTATACTTATCCGCAAAAAGACATCAAAAAGCTTTTAAAATTTTTATTCGTCGTATGTAGATTGTGATTAAATATTTACAAATCGTTCAGCTAAATTTAGTAAATTCTAACTTGATTCAAAGTTTATCGCCGAATTTTAATCCTTTATGCAGTACAAAATAGACGTGGAATTTAATGTAGGAGGGCACAAAACGTTATAAACTTGATATGTAACGAGTAATCCGCCGTCTCGCTGTACATAAACCGCTATTGGTTCTCAGCATGCATAGATCTACCAACGAACATAAATTCAACGTAAGCGACGATGCTATAAGATCCAATTCAGTTCGCGGTTACGACAGAAACGCCATCTCGAACGGTTCTCACCTCCGGCGGTGCGTTATTGATCTATTTAACGTGTGATACGTTGCGTCGAGTGGAGAAAATGGTTTACTTTATTTTAGTCCAGGCAAATAAGGTCTGATATCAAAATTTAACTTGGCATTTTTGATATAATGTAGGTCTAAAAACGATGTGTAAAGGTTTTCGTGTCGGCAATCCCCGGCAAGGGTTGAAAAAAAATGACAAAAGTAAGTTTACGAAAATACTTGAATACGGTAAGAAATAGATAAAAGTATCCTGCTGAAAGTGTGTAGAGTTTAAAATTGTACATTGAAAATGTTAAATAATCCTTTTCCTCCGATCCAAATTAACTGAGTTACTAAACTAAATAAATTCACTTAGTTAAATAACTAAAATTATACAGATTTTTTTTTTGTCAAATGAAAAAATCTATTCCTCTAAAATTAAATATTAGACTTTTTAAGCAGTTAAAAAAAAAAGAATTAAAATTCGCTTATTTTTGTACTACTTATGATTTATTAAATTTACGTTCATCTCTTAAACTTAAAACGTCCCTAACTCAGTTAATTTTGATCGGTGGAAAAAAAGGCACTTAACCTTTCCTATGTAAAATTTTAAGCTCTCCACACATTTTTTACAACTTTTTGTAAATTCTTTACAGTTTTCAAGTACTTGCGACAACACCCTTTTGTCATTTTTCTTCAACCCTTACCGGAAGTTGCCATCATGAAAACCTGTACAAATCGTTTATGTATCATTAGAACTATATCATATTAAAAATGCAAAGTTGAGTGTCAAATTTTGATTTCAGACCTTATTTGACTGCACTATTTGGAAGTATTGCGGATTCTTAAAACTTATAAGCATTTATTCGTGAAGTAGCAGAACCGATAAATGTCGTCTTGTCTAAACTGTAAATTATAATTATAAATTATCGCGCAGCATTTTATTTTTTTCTCTTATAACTACCATCTCCTTAGTAATAAACAAAACGAAAAAGAATTCGCGAAATCGGTCCAGCCGTTCAGGCGTGATGCCATGATTATAGGGATACATTTATATACATATATTTTTATCCTCTGTGCAAATTAAACGCACAAACGTTAAGTATCCTGTTTGCTCAACAAGTAGCTACAAATAATTCCTTTCGTGCCTATTGTATCAGATCAATAATTACCACACAGGTTTACGAAATGTATTTAATTAATCAGTTCTCAATCTTGAATTACATTAACGCGAATCGGTATTATACGATATTACGACGCTAACCCAGACTAAGCTGACTTAAATGAGAGCAGTAATGTCATAGAGGACAATTATAAAGCCGGGACACAACACAAGTGGACACATGACAAGCCCTAATGTTAAATGTACCTTATCATAAACCTGTCAACAACATCGATTCATAAAATACTGAAAACTTACTCAATTATCAATTTACTTTAAAATATTGTACTCCCTATTTTCTACGGACAGTGGACGAAAATTTTAAAAGTAAATACGATATGGGACGCCGACGACACAATTATAACACTAAAACATTTAAAAGTTAACTGTGATGTAGATTTACTTATTTATTACAAGTCTATATAAGGTGTATCACTCAGCCCTATCTTATTCTACGTGAGTGAAGGAGATCGTAAACTGCTGTCCTGCTCTCATTTTAGTCCGTGTCAAAGTCGACAACTCCGACGAGCGCTCACGACTCGATCGTTAGTCGAGTAAATATACAAGTGAACTTTTCAATATTAATCGCGTTAGCTTTTCATTACTGTGAAATATTGTTCCTGTCACTCTCGTAATTGAGTCGAGATCAGAGCGACGGCCTCTGCTGTTCGGTTAAGTCTATTTTGTGTCATATCAGCTAACTCGGAGTTGCCGACTTGCGACAGTCTGTCTATAAATAATACGGGCACGTACGTTGCTTGAATTTGAAATTAACCGCCACAATCGATATCCACCGCAGCATTAAGTAGGTTTTTGTATAATAGAAACATTTGCAATTTAACAATGGCTCTGACTGTCGAAGTTTAAAAAATCTTTAAAAATAACATAATACGCTTAAATATAGTTTATGTACAACAACTATTAATAAATTTTAATCTAATGTACATAAATAAAACTATAACAAGTAACAGCTTACGACCGAAAAGGACAGTCAAGGACGAAGCGTAGGGTCGGTTTGAATTTCAAATTCAATCGCTGGGTGCGCCCATACATAAATTAAATGCACCGTACTCTTAACTTGTCTAACTACGATATACACAGTCCACATTGGATTGCACATTTGGAACTAGACCGCGCTTACACGCGTTCACATATCACAACTAAACAATAATTTATGCTCTATGCACTTCATTCCGTCTTACCCGATTTGATGCACCATCAAATTATTAATGGATATGATATTCAATTAAAGAGCGTCTACGATTGTTAACGGTATTCAATGAAAATTGCCATGAAAAGAAGCCCCGCTCGATCGCTTAGAAAATACGATATATCTCATTACTTCAGTTCAATTTCACAAAACAAATTCAAGCATCAATTCCAAGTAAATTTGTATTAACAAAGGCGTATAGACGATTGAATAGAATAGAGACTTAACTGCTGTGAATACAATACCAACTCTTATTAGGAGAGGCATTTAAATCTAAGCGATGGTATTGTCTCCATAATAAGGAGTAAATAGCAATTAGTCGCTAGATAGCAAATAAAGGCATTGTTTTGAAGAAAAAGACGTAAATAAACAATGACTATAGATTCTTTAGTGTATTATGTCAAGCTTTAGTCACTAAGTTCAGTGAACAAAACATGAAAAGCAGAGGGATTTCTCACATTGTAGGTATTTTTCTAACCACACAAATGATAATCTACTTTAGAATTTAATTCCTTAGCTAGTTTGGTATATTGAAAAGTAGTGCGTATAAACTTTAAGCCTAGGGATGCTCTGTTGGGCTCATTACCTATTAGAATGTAGACTAGACGCTCTCGAGGTGGGTTAATACGAATTAACAATTCCGTTCCATTGGTCGGACGTAGACTGCGTGAACTTGACTGAAGAAGTACTCTAAGTACGATTATTGTAATTAGTTTAAAACGTTATTTATGGTAATCTAAGGGAAATATTATGCTCCTGTATACAGCAGATTACAATTACTGCATCCTGCTGTATAAATATAAAACTAGATGGAATCAGTAGAGTACTACTGCATTTTTGTAATGTCAAAAAAATATATGTATAGGTACAGAACATTTTTTGTGCTACTCAATTACTCAACACTGGCTTAACATGACTTGGTTGAATACTTCAACATGCAATTGAAAAAACATTAGTACTGTCTATACCACGTACATTTTGGCGCCATTGATTTAATCTATTTTTTTATGTGGCAACATTTTAAGTTGATGGCGTATTTTTTAATCCTAAAAGCAACGCCGTCGTTCAAATTACTCATTCATGTGTACTTTTCAATTTGGGTCATGTCGGTTTGGCGCGGCGTACAGCGTCGTTTTCCATTTAAAATGTTTTTTCTAGTGTCAACTTTGCCACAGATAAAACATCGTGGAAGTGCTGCTAGTTTTTTTTGCGCTAAGTGCACGTCAGGCCAACATGTCGCGTATGATAACACTAGGATATAATTTGAAGTACAGCCAAGTTTGTCGGAATGGAGAATAAAATTATTTTTTACGTTTATTGTACTTTAAAGTCAAGTTCACAAGCTACGACTGGTTCGTGTCCGCGTGGGACGATCTTAGCGAGTTAACGACACGGGGAGCTAACAACTTCGGACGGATCATTTCGTTCACCAATCTGATGGGGTTTGCGAGGTTGATTGAAAACGAACCATATTCTTTACTTATTGATACCATTGTGTGCTTTCAACCAATTTTGTTATTATAAGCCGCTATAAGCATTACATTTTGGCTTTAAAAAAATATTGTCACATCGGAAAGTATTTACGAGTACAATCAAAATTAGGTACAAAAAGTAGGTTATAAACAATCATGTTATTAAAATCTAGTATAATATGTGTTGGAAAATAAAAAAAAAAACAAAACAATTACAAACCAATCTAGAACAATCATATAAATAGTAGCCATCATTACTTGGTAATTATGTGATATTGCTTACCTACTGTTGTATCAGTAACTTCATGAATTTTATATTTTTTAACGGTCCATATGCCATAAGTCCACTTTAGTATTAAAAAAATGAAAATTTCCACGACAGTTTACAGTCACTTGGAGAATTATTATATGCACCTTTATTAGTTCATAATCAAACTTGGTATAGTCCGGTAGGTAAGTATATCAGGCAACCTTGTAATCAGTTCTCATCAATATTTAAATGTTATGTCTTGTTAGCTTGAAAACCATTGCTAATTCTCATTACAATAGACCACTGGCAGATTCAGGATGTCAGAGTTCTCCCCCAATCTAATTAGGTACGTATTTAAGCATATTTATTGCAAGCAGAATTTTATGGAATAGGATTACTAATCACGCCAGTTTTCCCTCCTCCCTCCCCCAATTAATCAGAAGATCTTTTGGGCATTATTTTTTTTTGAAAGATGATAGATAAAGATATTCTGCTGGCCAAGCTAGCGAAATGAAAAGATCGGCCAATGCAATAGACCAGCTGGAGCTAAAAGAATATTTTATTTAGTATTTATTTCCTATAATTTATATATATTTATGTTTTCATTTAATAGCTTTTTCCATTAGGTAAACTGCAGAATTTCAGCGTGAAATTTTAGTTTTAAACAAAAAAATAGAATCGTTTTAGAACTTTACGAGATTACCCAATAGATACCACCATGTTTTCCCTCTGTTTTGCACAGAAATACAGAGGATAATTGCTCTTTTAAATCAAGAAACATAAGTCACACCTCATGCACACCCCTATCGTGACTTATAAATGGATGACTCGTAAATACCCAGGATAATAAGCATTTCCTGTCCCTTGACAATCACCCGCGATGAAACAAGCTGCTACTCATTTTAAAAACTTCAAGCGAACATTTATATTTATATAACTAAGTATTGCTTTTGATTATGAAATATCTACTTATAATCTTGTGATTTTTTCTTTGGATAAGTGGACCTTTGGCGTTTGGATAAGTAAATTGTGTGGTGCGAATATATTCCCAAAAGAAATGCAGTGCTACAATAAATTCTATCAATAAATATAACACTAGGTAATCGTTGACAATAGCAACATGATATTTTGAAAATAAATAGAATTACAATTCAAAACGTGAAACATAAACAGAGTTATTGCAATACAAACAAAAATAGGGCATCAAAATAATTGCACTGTGCAATTTAACACTGTACTAAAACTTAAAAATAAGAGTAACCATAACATTTATAAATTAGCCAATCTAAACTCAACGTACAATATACTAAATAGTGCCAATACAATCCAAAAAGTCCCCATCGGTCCGAACACAACACTAGTCCTGAATGACCCCACTTACGAATAGTTCACAACTCCATTCCATATTACGAATCCATACACTCCTAGACGTAGTGGCCATCGATCACGATAAACAATATTTAAGAAGTTCAAGATAGATCGATTACGTTACGGTTTGACATTGAAACGAAGAAGTTACAGTCAATACCTAAAGTATTGACGACGAAAATATAACGTTCCTACATTCTGTCTCATTCCTTATAATGAAATTTTAGCAAAAGTTAATATTAATTTGAAATATTCATTTTAATATTGAGATGATATAAGACGAAGCAAACAAATGTATTAGAAATATTTTTAAAAGGGGTTAAGCAATTTATTTTAGCAAATACTCTGTGTAGAGTTTTGTAAATGAGATTCTAACATTTTCAATTTATATTAAGAAAACCTATAGATATGGAAAACGTAAAACAAAAATTGCTTATGGTTGAAAGATATGGCTGGAGATTTGGTTACGGAAGTGGAATCGCTTTTCTTATGTCACAAGAGAGAGATTGTAGGCGGTAATGTCTTTTAAGACAGACGTGACAAAAAAGATAACAATTTAAGAAAATATTCTTTAAGTGTCTCAAAAAGTGACGAATATCACATATTAAGACAAAGGTGCAACCCCGTAGTATTCCGCAACCGATCAATCTTGGTGATAATCGTAAAGTATCGTCAATGGAGATCGATGTAGCCACCAGTTACCCGTTAAACCAGCTCCGTCCAGCTCCCCGTCAGTGGTGCGCGGGCGGCCCGCGCGGCGCCCGCGGTCAGTCGCCCGTCGCGGTCACCGTCGTCCAACTCCACGGGCTGTTGTAGCTCTTCTGGCTGGAAAGAAAGAATACTGTTAGTATGAATTACACAAAATCGGTAATCGAAGTATAAAAAGGTAACAGTCGCCGCACTAAAGGTCATAGGTACATCAAAAATAAAACTATCGTGTTGCTCTCCGTAAAAGAGGGAGCTCTTTACGTCTTACTAATATTATAAATGCGAAACTGTGAGGATGTATATATGTGTCACAAAATACCATTACAGCTGTTTTCCCCCACAGAAGAGGATATTATATAGAATAAAGATGGACAGCATTACGAGTTCATTACGCTTTCTTTCAGGCAAAAGGTAAAAAGAGGGAAACGTAAAAGATGGCCGTTTTGATGTATAAGCTCGTACTAAGTGCACAGTATTTTCGTCGAGGTTACTCTACTGTACAGAATCACCACTACGGTGAAATCCCCCATTCTAAAACGTACTGGTTTGAATTTACTCTGACTCTGATTGAATCATAGTGGTATAAAGGTAGTCAGGGAATTTGAATAAATCTTAGAGGTTCAAAGTTAGTGAGGGAGTCTGAATAAATCGTACTGGTTTAAAGGTAGTCAGGGACTGAATAAATCGCTGTGGTGGTTTAAAGTTATAGCGTTACGTTATACAACTGCGGCTGCATCTTGTAGCGTTATGTCTAGTTTTAATGGATAAATCAAAACGTAATACTCGGGAGTAGCAGTGACAAAAATAAATTCGAAAGCCGCATATCGTGAGTCCCCGTAACATTAAAAAATGTATCAATTCCGTGATAATATCAGCTTATAAACGTCCTAAAATATGTAGATTTTTTATTTGGATATTTTAAAAACTGTGTCATGCGTGCCTGTCTTAAGAAAATAGAGTCTAAAGAAGTAGAGCAGAAATTCTAATATTAATGATTATACTTTAATCCTCTGAGACATGGCATGCTAAAAAAAAAAAAAATATTGTTTTTTTGTCGCCAAATTCTTAAGTCTACTATCCTTGATCCCACCTTAGCATAGGTTAAGAAAAATGGGGGGATCTGTCGACCTTTTTGATGACCTTTTTAGAAAAGTTACAGCTCTATCTATCTCAGGACGATGACGGATCCACCAGCACGGTGGATCTGTCCCTAAGATAGCAAGCTTGTTCTAATGTGGAGTTGGTAATTTTCATGACTGATATGTTCATTTACTGCTTTCGTTGCATAAAAATACCGAACTTGCGAAACAAATACTAACACTAAGATTACTTTGCGTAGATAACTTATGTTACAAGAATTTTAACATCAAATGTAGTATCTTATTCATAGCAAGTCAGTTTTGAGTCAAATTAATGCGAAATTTCAGCGTTGTCACGGAAGCGACGTGACAAGCTGTCTCGTAGAGCGAGCGTCTCACAAAAATTGGCAGCCGACGGAGTTCGAGGAATAGTTAAAATGAAGCTTTGGCGGTCGTTTCATCGTGGGTTTAATGTAATCCTCGTACACGTTATTATATCATTTTATACTATTCAGTTCTGTGTTAACTTATATGCTAAAGGGAAAATGTGATTTGGCAGATAATTATTTAAAAAATTCTAGTAACTCTGAAGTTTTTGAAAATTCATGAGTTCATATTAAATAACAATTTAAATAAGTAATTATCAATATCTATAAAATAATAAAAAAACAGTTTTAATATTAAGGTTAAGGAAAATATCACTTTAAAATCTTAGAAAACACTTTTATAATTTTAATATATTTTTAATTAATTTAATTGAATTCTTTTAAAGATTTCATAGTTAATCAATAAGGCACACATCTGTAAACGGACCATCCGTAAATAGCATTAAGAGCTTGGTTACCGTAAATTACCATTGCCCATTCCGTATCCAAACTCGGCTCTACATTGGCAGAATCTCTACAGAGAGTACGTAGAGGCGAGCGGCGATCGGAGTGCAACGCACGCGAACTTGACCTACTTGGAAGTTATGAATTATTTACTTAATGAATTTCAACACGCACGCACAGAATTGCGAGTAGCTGCCGTTCTTAAAATACAGTAATTACGCGACGTAGCGTTACAGTTGTAGCGGAAAGTAAAGCGCCTTTTAAAACGCTCTTACTTTACGACTGCATATTAATGGAAAGTTCTGAACATCAATGCATTAAAGGTATATAAGAAAAATTTAAAACTTGAAAATGATTTTAAACATCTCATCGATATCATTAAAATATTCTCTATAGGGGCTTTAAAAATTAAAATGATTTTATTTATCTGTCCATATTTTAAACTAGACTAGATGTGCCACGCAGTTTAAACAAACTCTACTGCTTTATAATATTAGTATAGATTATTGAAGTAGCTAACGCTTATGCTAAACTAGAAGTCTTATTTTCTTTTGTTTGGTAGTTTAGATAAAATTTAAGTATATAGTTATATTATACTTTAACACTTTGAATTCAGATATTTGATAGTAAGTTGTTACAAAATACGTTACTAGTGATATTGATAAAATCATATTATACTTAAATACTATGCACTCTGATATTTGAACGTAAGTTGTTACAAGTGATATTGATAAAATATGGCTCAAAATTATAACTTAGCTGGATTATCGCTTAAACTGCCACCCCACTTTGCGGTTACTCGGAACAGCGTGGCCAGCCGCGACGTGCGACGCGCCTAAAGTAGAAATCATTCTCGATCGTTGAATGGCGAACAAAAACGTATGAGTTATTCGTTCTGCGGCGAAGTAATTGCCGATCATCTTCATATTTTGTACCGATGCGAGAAAATTTCTGGCTTACTTTTAGATGCGGTTTTACTTGTGTTATTTCATCCTTTTAAGGTCTACAGCTGAACATAAGCTTTCCCTTATGGTTTTTGGTAATAATCACCGAGTTTAGGATGTATCTTGGTGACCGCAGGAGGTGTTGGTGTTGCCCAGGAAGACATTGCTGCACGTCGCCGGAATTTTTGCTTTAGTCTCCTCCACGGGAAGAGCGGGAGTAGTGCTATTCAACACTGCCACCACACGACACTTTTTATAAATAAACATATTCTAGGATTAACAATATATAATGGATGTTTGAAGTGAATAAATAACGGCACATATGTATACTGCAAGAGAAGATGCAAAAAGTGGTATTAGTTACAATTTTTATGTATAGTTTATTTATCTACTGGTATTTAAAAAATAATAAAAAAAAAGCTTTGATATGTTTGATATGTAAAAAAGAAATGGGTGGATTGACTGGATTTTTTTACGTATGGATGCATTTGTATAATTGTATTAATTATAGTATTTTATGTTTGTTATCCCGAAGTTTGCATGGGAACCGTTACGAAAATTTTCTAATAGTTAATTAATATCAGACTGAGTCACAGTGAAGCGTGATAAGGTTAAGTTAGTTCAGCCTTAATATAATCACAACATAATAAGAAATAAACTATTTTCATTCATTCATTCATAATAAAATGAGCATTAAAATTGCGTAAAGTTTCATGAACAAGTTCCCATTTTTCCAATGGATTCTTTGCCAACTCAAATTAACCCAAGTAATAAAAAATTTGCAAATTAAATTAATATTAAATAACCCCACTTATAACTTAAACGTGAATGGTATATGAAAATTTGCAGACGTAAGTATTTGCTGTACGGCAAAGTAATTGCTTACCGCGTGCTTCTATTTGACGCGAGAAAACATAACGAACGCTCGCTTTTATACGCTGCTTTATTTGTTCGTGTACTTCCTAAAAGAAATATGATGTTTGCAAATGGAAATGATTAAAATGAATATGCATATTACCTTAGTGTCTGTAGACGGAAATGCGTGCGTTTCTAAATACGAGGAATTTGTTTAATAGCTCCTTCTATTGGCTAAGTGACGTATAATTTATAATGTAGGTAGTTAGAAAACTTAACGGACATATTTATAGATACCTTGTTAGGCAACTTCATTAGCTCGTTCAAATTATCTCTGACCGCCAGTTTTACTGTTTAACGATTGTCTGGTCTTGCTGTTGACCAAAATGATGACAATTTTGTCTGAAGGCGGATGAGGTGGCACATTTTCCGGGGCAATATCGTCTTTGTCTTTTTATATAACGTATATTTCTTAAAGGAAGATGGTTCAAATTGATGTTGCGCCCCCAGACCAGCATATTAGGGAGCTGGAAAGCAATTAAGCCTTTTTGACCTTTTCGAAGGTCAGTTGCAAAAAACGTTTTTGAATATTAATAGTCATATTAAAAGTCAAAGAATAAACTTTGACGACATCTTTTTCGTAACTTTATACTCACTGAGGTTTTATACAAATTTAACTTCGACTGCGGCAGCACGGACCTTACTGAGCGTTACTAAACATTTCAACATCAATAGTTAGTTCGTTAAAACTTGAAATAGATACCAAATGTTTGTCTGTAAATAAAGTTTAAACTGTAAATACAAAGTTTTCTGTATGCCATACCTACAGTTGCCGGTTGTCGTAAAAATGTTATTTGTTTCATTCCGTGAGCTGAATAAAAACGAATACAAAAACCTTTCAGAAAAAGCCTTTGTCCGATAAGAGTACGCGTGCGCTGAAAAATGTAACTTTTTTAACTAATCCACACGTTGAATCAAAAAAACTACGTCAAAACCTTGGAAAAAATACAGCCCGCGTCACAAACAATATTTCGCCATTGTTGGCGCCCATTTTTATTTTGGCTTTTAGATTTTTTATCCCGTGGAAAAAGCAAACATGCTTACAGTGCGCTGGACATAAAGCGTCGATTTTAAGGTGGTAGACATTTTTGTGGTTCAACCCTAGAATACCAGTACCACCGCAATATTTATTTCTGCCTGATACCGGCAGTGTTAAGCGTTAATGTGTTTAAGTCTAAAAGGAGACATGCTTATACCAAACGTTTCAATAGTAATAAAAGTTCTCAGGGACAGCAACGCATCTGTGGTTGATCTCAAGTGGGATTCAGATTTTTTTCTGGGATTTATTACAGATCTCCATGGGCGGCAGTAGCCACTCACCATCAGGCTGACTTTATGCTCGCTTACTAATTACACATAATAAAACGGGCAAGGCCAGATATGGCATCTATATTGATGTGACAGATTTGCGACTTGATGGATTTTGGCAGATTAAGGCAAAAGTTTAAAAATATTCAACATGTACAAACTCTAAAAGTATACACAAATGCAACATGCCATTGTATATTACGACGTTAAACAGATACTCCAACTTACCATCACCACTTTTATTCATTGCATATACGTAATATACTTTAAAAATGGGACTGTATCTTTAATTTAAAACTTTTTATAGGTTTAAATGCAATATATGTTATAAGATTACTATTTTGTTATAATTTAAATTTACACGGTATAATCACTTTCTGTAACTTAGGAGAAAACTATTCCTATTTAGAGTAGATTACAGTCAACGATGATTTATCATAGCCTCCATAATATGCTCTTTCAATTTCTTGAAGTACGACGTCATAGAGCCCGACATGACAGGGATGACGGCCATCTACATAATGCCCACAAGAGCATGCAATGTAAATATTACTTGGTAAGTGATCATTCGGTTAATGGACTGGGGACGAAGTAGGTCACAGGTGTGAACGTACAAAGCACCGCATCCTTTATGTGGCGTGAAGTGGATCCACAAGAGGAAATAGGTACTTTTTGCTTTCAGATAATTGTAGTCAGTAGTTGTAATATGTTTTACGTGATAAAAGGAGGGCTATATATGGCAGAGTGAGAGCAAAGGGATCGAACTGAGAATTTAAAGAAATTGAGTTTTATATTTAAAAGTACTGGTAATAACACAGTCGTATGGTGAATTTAAAAGTGTATTTTTTTAATACATTCCAATTTTCCCAGAATGTAAACATAATTTTATTACTTCCACAAAACGCAAGTTTTGCATTTACGGTCATTTTCTTTCTCGCCGTATGATATGACTATACCGTGTGATATATCTCTTTGCCGGCTGTGATTTAAACGGTCTGATGGAATTTAGCCTGTAATTAGCAGTGCTTTAAAAATATTTACAGTTATTATGGCATAGATAAATAACTATAATTATTAAAAATAATATTATATTAAAATAAGATTAATTTTAAAATATTTTTCTATAAAAATATTCCGACTGCAGATTACAGGCGTATTTTAGGTAAAACCTGTCGAGTTGGTACATTATATTAATGGTAGCTGAAGTAATTACGGCTAAATTACAAGCTAAAGAGGCATTTTCGTCAAATTAAAGCCTGAAAATAGCAGCGTAATTGTTATTAAACAAGTTAAAAAAGTTTAAAAGATTTTAAATACCCAACTTATTTCACAGCGGCCATTTAGTGCGCTCTACCTGAGTAGAGCTTGAATAATTTACAATCCAATTTAAAATTGTTTAATGGCTAAATAGTACGTTTCGTGTTTATTATTATATAGAAATGTAGAAAATTATGGCATAGAAGTAGCGAACGGCCTCAATGTTACTCCTAACGGGCACAAAGTTTGAACACGATTGAAGTCGTACGTGAGTTCAACCAGATGCTTTGCAACTTTCGTGAACTAAGTATAGTATAAGTGTGATTTCACAATATGAGGCAGATAGACGAGTAAAGTGGCAGTTAAAATATCAAGATGATAGAACTCTTATGAGTTCGACTCTGGAATGTTACATGCAAGGCGAGGCCGAGGCGTTCCTTTAGGTCTCTTGCCTCAGGTTATACCACCTGGTAAATAAACTATACCCAGCTAGAGGACAACACAGTCTTAGTTGAAACACCTCCTTTTCTTATCTCTGTTATACCACAAGTTCGAAGTGAGATCACAACTTTACAATGTTACTAAAAGTTGGATAGAGTCAAATAGCTATCGACATTGTATACTAAATACTCATACTGATATACTAATACAATGCGGGTTACATGTTGAAAATTCGGCTTCCAACTAAGTAAGATATTTTTCGGATTTAATCTTATCAAATTACCTCGAGGAGTCCGTGCGATTTCGACTGGGGTCAACCAATATCACCTGACGTAATTAATAGAGCCCTTATGAGTTTATATATTACTAGCTGTGCCACGCAGTTTCACCCGCGTTTATCAAAAAATAATCTATTAAAAACAAACAAACAGTGATTTTATATAGACTAAAAACTTCCACGATAACTTTACTGTTCAACACAAAAATATTTTTTCAATTTGATCCAGTAGTTCCTGAGATTAGCGCGTTCAACCAAACAAACTCTACTGCTTTATAACATTAGTGTCTCCACAGCATTAATAATACAAGGACATTAATCCATAACAAAACTACGTAAATAGTTACTTGGAACATTATATTAAGTAATGGCCAGTTTTACGTTACAGGAAGCGGGGAACGGCCGCCTTGACCTATTTCGCTGGCCTCGCAACCGAGATGGGAAACTGATACTAGGATGGGTAAACAGAATGACCGGGTTGCCTTCGAACATTAGGTAGATTGATGGGAGATCGAATATCGGAAGATTAAGTGTTCGTGTGTGTGTGAGTGTATTTGTGTTTATGTGTATGTAAGGAGGTATGGTAGAAATAGCGATTCTCATATGAGGTTATCTTTGACCTCATAGAAGCAGAGCTAAGAAGCCCTCGGGAGTAGTAAGTAAGTCAATGGGCGGCTGAGTTTACCATTAGTTTGACTGCAAGCGTGTTTATTACTTTTAAAAGGGGTGTAATAAGTTATGGCTTAAACCTGTAATTTAAGACTCGTTGCATATCTGTCGTACAAGTGTGTTTAAATTTCTTTTTTAATACGAATCGAATCACAATCAATCTACGTATTTTTTTGTTTCTCTGTAAAGGTGTTAATTTCTACAATGGTTTCTTTAGAGTGACGTAGCACCACGGTTTGATACGGTACTATGAATTATATCTTCCTACTCAATCTATGAATCTATGTAATTTCTTTCGATCTTGCGCTGTTGCTTGTACTGCGTTGCTTGTACTTTTGTATGTAACGTGGTAACGTTATATACAAAAGTACAAGAAAAATCTGATATTCCTATTCGATCCACATGTCAACAATTAAGAATATAAACCTGTGTAATATAGGAGTACCTATACCTGTAGGTATAAGTGTCCTTAAGGAAAAGGAACGGAATGAGGAAATTCTATACAAAGTTAGTATGTTACTTCTACAAAGGGTCAGGTTTGCAGACGAAAGTGTGCGTTGGCGTTATGTACATATTCTAATGCATAATTGTGTGTGAGATTTGTATGCCTACTTTTAATAGGAAAGGCGATGCTGACTAGATTTAGTCTGTACTAGCGGCGCTCTGCGGTTTTCCTAGATTTTATAAAAAAGTCTAAACCCAAATTTAAATTGTTATAAAATATTAATTGAAATAACCTAATTAGATGGATTTTAATGAAAAGACTAAGTGTTACCTTGATATACACACACCAATAAATAAATACATTTTATTGTATTTGTTTGATGCGACTTCAAATGCAAAATAAACCGACAAATCAATGATTCTAATAAACATGGAAATGTCTATTGACCCACTTGTTATAGGTCCTCCAAACTATCTTGGAAATTTACTTATGCGATATACATATACATGGATCTTTATTATTATACACATTATATTGTAAATAAAACAAATTGTTAAAAAAGAAACAAAAAAAGATATACAAACAAAAAAGACAAACCCGCTGAATTCCTTGCCTGAACTTCTCAGTTGTGGTCGTGTTCCGATCCGGAGCTAGTTTAAGAAAAAAGTATTGGAACTGAAAATTTGGCCCCCGTAGGCCAATGCAAAATAAAGACATTTCATTCAATATATGTATAGATTTATCTTTAGATTTTTCTAAGCTCTATTTACTTTAAACGAGGACTCTGTGTAGGTACCTAATTACCATAATTAATCTATGCTTCAAGTTAAGTAATGAGACGACCTCTTAAAAATAATTGCTATCGATAGGTAGGTATTTAATAAAATTAATTGACATTCTTAGGTTTACTTAACGTTACAGAGATAGGTACGGTAAGTGGGACATAACTAGGAATGTGACTTGGCTGGGCAAAAATCGATTTTTACATTATTCGATTTTATTTTTTATTCAAACAATCGATTTTTCAAACATCAAGTATTAATAGCTTTTTTTAAACCGATTTTTTACTGTTTTTTATAACAAAGTTATTCCCCCATTATTTTTTGTTCATTTCGTTTACATATGTTATGCAAAACACTACAAATAATAGGCACTAGATGGCGTTGGATGTAATTCCATTGTAGAGCTTCTGTTTAAATTTCGAAAGTTCGTGAAACTACGAAATAAATAATCTTTTTAGTAATTCAAAGCTACGGCAAAAAAATCGAAAATATCATGTAAAAGAAGCAATCGATTGATGTAAAATCGATTATTTATGATTAACAAATCGTTTTATAAAATTGATTATTTAAAAAAATCGATTTATAAAATAATCGAATATTTTTTCACATCCCTAGACAACCTCGTAACGCGGAGTAACCGTAAAATATAGACGTTAAGCAACTTTGTCCAATAATGCTCGGAACATTGATCATCTTAACTTTGAGACAAAGTATTTATGGTAACGTTATAATATGAGAGCGTTTCATTTTTACGTTCATCTGCTTTCAAAGTACATTTTATAGGTGATCGTAAAGAAGATATATAGTTAGATATTGCACAGTGGGACGAAGGAAATTGATTTCAAAAATTTGGCAAATAAGTGACCTCACCATCCGGTTCCTTCGGAAGACCAGCGCTGGTTGAAAGCAATCAACCAGCGTAAAGCTGAGAAAGGCCCGTTTCGTAATGCATACCACTCGCATGTCTAATGTAATTTGTTGGTATATGACTACTGTGTCTTTAACAGTGTGGGTGTGTATGCACTATGAATAAACTATTTTTTTCTTTCTTTCTAATTTAATATAATAAGTCTACCATCCTTAGGACTAGCAACGCATCTCTAGATAGAACAGCTGTTTTATATAAGTTTACTGTATGCTTGTTTGTTACTTCAGTCGTATAAAAAATAGAAAAAAAGTTGATGCTGCTGTTGAATTTTATTCTAAAGTGCCCTTGCAATTAGTTCAGACTTATGACGCAATTATTTGGAATGTTAGTTAGTTGGATAAAGATCCAACTAACCAACATTACAAACTTTCTAGTGTGAATCCTCCTTAAGAGGCGCTCTTCAGTGACAAAATAGCACGATGGATATGTTAAATGTGACACGTGTGTGGCATGTTGAATGTTTATATAATATTTAATTTATTGCGAAGTTTGAGAACCGGTAAAATAACTGTACAGTTCACGTACTTACTGGTAGATGTGAAAAACGAAACATATAATTTTGTTTCGAACTTGGAAATTTTGAGATTTTATATGATTTTATTTTGTAACGGCTTGACATGCCATACGTTCAAAAGAGACAAGGTACACGTTTTAATAAATGATTAGTGACCCAGTGCCCATACAGTGACTAATATCAGATGAAGTGCTTGCTAATTTGCTTTACAAAAAAACGGCACAACAATGTATGCACGTCGTAGATGTAGAGAAAGCGTCGATCGTCGATCAGTCACCGTAATCTAATTAAACTCTCTATCGACTCTATTGACTTGCCAGTTTTCTGCCAATAAATTGCTACAAATATGTAATTTTACATAAACGAGAACTATATTAACAATATTATTTATAATTAACCACCTTACCTATCAAATTACCTAGATATCCTAACAAAGCCTATGTTTTGTAAGATCTAAACGTATGATTATTCTCTTTGCTAAGAACTACATAATCGCTTTGAAGGTGGCAGAGCTCCTTACGTATTGTAACGTTTACTTTGATTTTATTTAAATCAGAAATAACTTAATTGTAAAATTTAGAGAGTCATAAAATTATACATTAAAAGTTTCAAGGTCGTACGTTTATTCGTGAAAAACAGAAAATAAATATCATAAATTTTATGTTTCCATCAAAGATATTGCAAGTAGATTGATAGTTGGGAAAAATGCCAAAAAATGCAATTACATTTTTATCTTTTCTCCCCATTAGGACTTATACCCATTAGGACTATAGGTACACATTAATTATATTAATATTATAGGTATTATTCGTAATTCGTGTTAATAATTGTCCCAGAAGGTAATTTGTATGTTCGTCAAAGTCTCTGTACCGTCTGATGTCCGCGTAATTGACTATGTTATGTACCGTCGTCAATTTTTTTTATTTATAAATATAAAGTAGCAAACGAGCAAGCAGCCCATCTGATGGTAAGTGGTTACTGCCGCCCATGGACATTTGTAAG
>DWNE01000023.1:0-49131 GCA_018249875.1 Cecropterus toxeus
GTTTTTGGGATCTCAAAAATAATAAAGCATTCACTGCAAATATATTTTTTTGTTTTTTTTTTTCATTAATCATGTTTCACTAATTTATACTATTAAGTTTACAAACATTTAAAGTACAGCAATTTAGCAAATAAATCTTCATTTAAAAAATCTAATTGCAACAATAAAACGAATAAAAATACTTAAAAATTTCAATAGAATATGGTTAAAATTTATATAATTATGTCACTGAAAAGGTATGTCGTAAATAATGCTTAATTTACAAACAATCAAATAATAATAAATTATAAGGAACGTTTTCATTTATCAGTGAAATAAAACCTTTTTTTATTTATAGACAACAAATATGCTTTTTTATACTTAAACCTAACGAAAAGGCAGACGGGCTACCTGAAAACTAATTATACCTGTTTGTTAAACTTAAACATGTTTGTTAAACATGCTTATGTTTAACCAACTGCGTTTTTATCTAATGTGTTAAAATTATATTGTTTATTGCTTGAAAAATATGTATAAGACTATTTAAAATGAAAAAAATATTAAAATTTATCAGCTTCAAACAAATACAAAAGTGCAACGTACTTACATGATCTACTTAATTATTACAACGTTTGTATATGTTTTAAATATTTTTTAGGTACTTACGCATTTTATTTATTGATTAATCATTAACACTAAATGAATGGGTACAATAAAATTCAATTGTCTTTAAAATGATTTAACTGGATATTTATGTGACTACCTAACTGTTATGTTACTCATTGGGAATAACACGCTACAGTGTCGTACCAGGGCCTTCATACATCGCTCGGTCTATTTGTAAGTTTTAAATAGAAATAAGCTATATTTCCATAATATATAATTCACGCAATGCAGTTATAAAAGTAATCAATAGAACTATTATGGCGGAAAAATTAGTCAAGAATGGGTTAATATAATCGTATATTCTGTTCCAGGAATTCTATATTTGTTTTACAAGACGAATACCTACTATTTCAAAGAATTATTTGTCATGAATTAAGGCAAAAAAACGTTATCGCTGTAAGAAAAAGAAGGAAATATTTTCGATATACTTTTTATCATTTCAATATAAGTTCTACTAATAAAAAATGGCAATTAACAACAGTGTAGTTAGAACACGAATTATTCTAAGATATAGTAAGGATAAAATTGTACCGACCTAATCTTTAAATAAAAATTGATGAAATTAGAATTCTGTTCTTGCAAAGCAGCGATAATATGCACATCAGAGCTGAAAAACTTTAGAGATTTAAGACGTTCATTTACCTATCACTTAAAAAGTATCAATTTCTACGCGGTACAAAATTTTCTATTGAATTATTGATCGAAGAGGCACGGGAGTTAAATTATTAGATGCAGTTTTTTCTGCTTCACAATTTGCAATAATGACATAACCTGGCGCGGGTAACATACCGTGTTTTCAGTTTTTAACGTCCATGTTGGCTGGTGAGTCTTTATTGAGATAAGCCACTGTCTAAATCGATTCATCATAGTTAGTCGCTTTGTCTCTTTAGATATCATCCAAGGTCCATTAGAGAATTGAATGATTATACCGCAAAGGTCTTATTTTCAATTATAAATTCGTCAGACTTTATTTTATTTTAATATACAAATCATTAACATTAAAAAAGGTCTAATAGGAACTGATCGAAGCTAAATGTTTGAGGTTCTCGATAACCAGTTTGACGAACATTAGGTAATAAATAAATAACGCTTTCTACAGCTATAGCTCCACTCTAGGATATTCTCCTGTGTCGTGGGTGCCATGGATACACACAGAGATGAATACACAAACACCCAGACCAGAAATCTAATTCAGATATCTGTCTAGCCGGGGATCGAACCCGGAACCCACTGCGTGTCAGTCCGGTATAGTGAATGAGTGATCTGGAGAGTACAGTCTCCACTTCCGTACGTTCTTGCTTTTTCTGAGAAAAGATCCACGAAATTACGAATAACGAAATGCTTATGATTATTTTTCGTTTAATAGTAAATAATACGTATATTAAGGAACGTAACATATATTTATTTATAGGAATGAAGTAGCAAACGAGCGTGCAGTCCACCTAATGGTGAGTGGTAACTGCCGCCGCTGGACATCTGTAAGCTATTTCATATAGAGCAGGGGCTCTATCAGAAGTCAATCACAGACGCGTTACTATTTCCGAGGACTAAGATGGTCGCCTCATACATGTATAGGTGAGCCGGCTACCACACGCTTCTAGAAATATGTGTGACGGTGGTACTTACCCGGTCGAACTACACTTGTTCTACTACCTGTCTATCAGTTGTACTCCATATTGTCGTAATAGTTAAAAAAAATCGACCGGGATATGTCGATTTTTTATTTCTTTTTAATTTTCCTCTTTTTTCTCTATTTCCAGGCGCAATTTTTAAATAATTATATAACCTATGTCGCTCTGCAAACTGAGATGATTCTATTGATATATCATACGTCACAATCCGTCAAGTCGTTTAGGCTGTAGCGCGTGCCAAACAAACATACATACATACATACGCTAGATAAATATTACCCTCCTTCTGAGAAAGTCGGGTTAAAATAGTGTAAGATATAATTATGATGATGTTATGTTGTCAAACAGTGTAACAATATGAAACCGTTTACGTTGCTATAAAAAATTCAGCTATTACTGCTATCTGCAACTAGTACCACTAAAATGTGTAGTAATTCAGTAATGTGAACTATAGACGCGAGTATTCGCGTAAAACCAAAATAACTTTGAAATCAATGTTTCGGCACGCGCCATGACTAACACTAGCTCAAAGTATTTAAACAACTAACCCAATTATTTAGAAAACCTAAAAATATGCTACCGGATGTATACAATTTACTTTATTTTCTTATTTAATAGAAGTAGCGAATGGGCTTCTGGGTGGGTAGGTACTCAATATTAAGTTACCTACTGCCAACTATAGGCGCGTATAGGAGAGGCAGAAGTCTGGTCACAGTACAAATATTTCTATATTTTTCTGTGGCCTGGTTCAATGGCTTGAAGTAATAAAGTTTAAAAGTTTTTTTTTCTACGCATCAACGATACATATTTTATTTTTTATTTTTTATATTAAGTTATCTAACGCATAATCTTTTCGACTAGGGCTTTAATAATAACGGTCATTCGCGGTTTACTTATGATTTCTTGAGACAACGAGGGGTGGGGGTACCCTCACGATTTCGAGTAGATTGAAATCTGTTAGCAATGCAATTTTACTTAGGCCTGTTAAATTTAACATTATTTCTTTCCTTCTTTAGTCGCGTCATTAAAATTTGATAGGTATCTTAACATTCCTGCCTACATGTAAAGTAGGAGACTAGTTTATATTTGACAAATCCGTTGAGTTTTAACCGACTTCCAAAAAGGAGGTTCTCAATTGGTCTGTATATTTTTGCCGGTTCTTCTCATTTGAGGTCGTTTGCCAATACAGTGTCAGGGCAACCTATTTTCATTTATTATATTTAATTTAATTTTAAGCGTTTTTAAACCTTGTACTAAGCATTCGTAAAGTTTCTTCGTAAACGTCCATGATTTTTACCTGAAACACCAAGTGACTAGTTAAAGCTAACCATTTCATAGAAAAGAGTTGACACAGGATTAAATTCCATTAACGATGAACAGCCTATTTTACAGTAATTAGTAATCAATATCCACTTACGCAACGCGAATTCCATTCATGTTGAATTGGAGGAAAAAATATTACATTGGAGACCTTCGTAGTGTGTGACGAGTTGCCATTGACATCATAAACAGTGTGACCATCGTGTGAGAAGTAATTCCAGGACACTTGTTGACCTTGTTGACTTGTTAAATTATGCTGATGTTGTGAATTTCAGTACATAAATATGCAAAAAAAATTGGTTGTCTGTAAGTAAGTCGGTTTATGGACGATAGCTTTGCGTAATAACGTCATAAAGAAACATTGATGAAAAATTGCACATTTTATGAATAGTATTGAATTAGTATCACTGAATTATCACTATTTTGTATAATATAAAAAGTAGTTAGTTGAAAATTGTAATTTTTCGATAAATTTACATTATTTACACTCGTAAATTCAAATATTTTCCGTGCTCTCGCTTGCACTTTTACTGCGTTGCAGCCGGTGTTAATCGATTTATAATACGTTAGCCCGCTTTGCATTCTGTTTATTTTTAGCGTCGTAAAATACATGAAATCGAATATGCAAATGATTAAATTCGCATTGCATTGTGCGCAATAAAACCCGGGACCTTTAGTATAACAACCACCAGTTTCTACTTAGTAACTATTTTATCATTAGGTACTTAAGTATGTTTTAATTTGTGTTGTGTGTATATTCAAATAATATTTTTAAATCACTCTTGCACTTTTCATTTGAGTTCAACATAATAACATATCATTTGCATATTATTATAGTAAATAAAACACATAATCAAGTTATCGAAATTACCTACATTAAAAGTTTTTGTCAACCGCAGCAGGTTTTTTTTACTATTTAATTATTTTTTCCTATCTCTTTCTGATTATTTGTACTCATTTTGTCTAGTTTTTTATTAACTTTCTTGTCGTACTGTTTTTCTAAGTTTTTATAGTACAGCTCAATTTAGGAATGTCGGACATAAATCGAATAGATGGTGCTCGTACAGTTTATTCGCACCGCGGTCACTTGGTGATGTCACGCGTAGTAAATTAACATTATCGTGAGTATATATTTTGTCAAACAAACTGACACTAGATTTACATTCCTAATAATATCAACAACGCAGATCAACTTCCTCATTATTTTTCGCTGTTCTTTATTTGCGACTCATACAAATGTGCGCCTATTTCTCTAAAAGTAATCGTTCAACAATTGTGTACGTATTTGTTTAATTTTCTACGATACCTTTACATTTTTTTTATTATATTTTTAGAATATTTTTAAATGTGGTATGAAATATATATTTTACACTTAGTTATTAAGGTGTCTGCAATTCTACATATTCAACTTTTGTTATCTATAAAAAGGTTATCTGAAAAAATGCACCTCGAACGAATAATTACCTAGCTCTCCATGTGTTATGCACATCGACAGAATAACTGCGATACTTAGTGTTATATTTATTATAATTTTAGCTTTAGAATTAATTTTGAATATATGTAATATTTCTATAATCAGATCACTGTAATATTTCTCATATCAGACCTGGATTTTACAACGGGAAACACCACTGGTAATAAAACAAAACGTTTAACGCCACATCACATTAAAACGGTTAGACACTTACCGCAATATTTATGTTTTATAATCTTAAAATGACATATACCACAGTATGTAAAATATTGTATACGTAAATATGGCGTTTAATAATATTGTATACTAGGTGACCTGACAGACTTTGTCGTGTCCTTATAATTTTGAATACTAATTAGTAAGACAGACAGTAATGTCTAATGTTATTAATTAATGTTAAGGTTTTGTTTTTTTTTTGTTTTTCTTTCTTCTCCTGCCAGTAATAAACGCAACAAAAACTATTACCGAAATCGGTCCAGCCGTTCACGTGTGATGCTATGCTATGCTATGACCATAAATTATTAATATGTTTATAAAAAATAATATTCGTTTAAAAAAAAAACAAAGAATTGCAATGATTAAATGTCATTCCATCTGAATACCTAAGATCTCTATAATTCTAGAGTAGTAATAAGAATTTAATTAACGAAGATTATACAAGGAAAATATCGTCTCATATAATCTATATATGATGCAATCAGCGTATTTAAATAAAGATTGTAATAAAATGTAAAGACATATAACAATAATAAATATACCTAATCAATTTAATTTACAAGTTTTAATTAGCAGTAATATTATAGTGGTTCGTAATGCGTGTTTTTTTCGAAAATCCGAGGTACGAATTTAGTAGTCGAGGTTTTGTTAACTGCGATTTATCAAGATTTTTTTATTAATTAGAAGTAGATATTGAACATGCTTCATCTGATAGTAAGTGGTGAATTCCACACCAGGACATTGGACATGTGTTATCCAACCCCAGATAAGATCAGTGTTACCTGAGTTTAGGTACGAAAAGTGCATGTTACTACCTCTGAGGACTGCTTAAGACTGTTATAAGACAGAAGTAGGTGTGTGTGTATTTTTTTTAATATAAATATAGAAACGGAAAACGAGCAAGCAGCCCACCTGATGGTACGTGGTTACTGCCGGCCATGTACATTTGAAAGCAACTTAATATAGAGCAGGGGTTCTGTATGAAGTCTATCACAGATGCGTTGCTACTCCCGAGGACTGAGATGGTCGTCTCATATAAAAGTGAGCCGGCAGCCACACCCTTTCAACGAAACGCAAGGATTGCTTCACGCTAGGAATAGTCTAGCGCGATAATAATTCCCCGGTCGAACTACACTGGTTCTACCACCTGGACATTAAATATCACATTAATTATCACATTATAGCAAAGATGATGGCAAAAATGTGATAAAACTTTTACACTTGTAATTTTCTTTAATTAAAAGTTCACATCTTTTTAATAAACATGTGTGAACTCCACCAATCTACACTTGACCAAAGTTATGCCTTTCTTCTCCCCTTGCTTTGAAAGATCTTAGCCCAGCAAGGACACCGTAACGGTAACGTAAAAAATGAACGAATATATTTACGTCCATTTTTTATAACATACTGAAATATATATTTAGTATGTTATTTTAAGTACAGATCTACTTATTCAATTTATGATTTCCTTATTTTACACGCGTCAAATGTAACGCCCTATTTACCCGAAAATTCCTAAAAGTACCAATGAGTAGGAATAAGTACCAATAACTACTTGCCTTTTGCCTTGTGCGGGATCTCTGACTAATTAGCGTACGTGATGCAAAAATGACTCAATAAATTTCAGCGGTTGACCTAAACAAAACGGGGATCCCAGCTTTTGCAGCTGATAAGAGGTCACGTATGAATGGCCATAGGTACCGAGGATGCTCGACTCAGACGAATCGATCTAGTCGCGAGGTGCGCACGCGCATATTGCTTAACGAATTTTTATTAATTCCCAATTTAAATATAAAACTTGTGGCGTCTGAAGACCGTTGTTTATGAATAAAGAATCGGCGTACCTCTAATTTAAGCAGCGGATTGTTTACACTGCGGCAGACTGTATAAACGCTTGTGGGTTTGGAATTCGGATCTAAAAGTGTAATGTTAAGTGCGATAATTAGTATATCGAACAGAGGTTAATCTATCAGTGGTTTCTATGAGTGTTTGGTTGGTTTGATAATGGGTGCAGTGAAGAGTAAGTTGTTAAACGTATGTCCAAGTGGCTGTGCCTGCTGCGGACTTGGGAAGTCAGACTCCTACGACCTGAAGGAATTGCCGCGACCGCCCCAGCTCGATACTTCAAATAGTAAGTAATTGTTATCGTAGTAATAATCGATTCACGTAAATATTAAAAAGTCATGCCTTTTTAAAGACGGATAATTAAACCTTTTTGGCTAGAGGTATTTCCATTAAAACAGGTAAATTAAAGGAACAATTATAGTAATTTTAATTGAGTTTAAACCACAGAAGATACTAGTTATTATTAATATTTTAAAATAAGACGCTCTAACTTAGTAAATTTATGGTATGCAAAGGTGTTATGAAGAATAGAATGTTACTGAGGATATTAAATTACCTATGTATATATGTACAGATGTTTTATTTTAAAGGAATAAACTGATTTTTTATTAACTTATGAATTTTATACACTTAATTACCGAAATAAGTAAGCTATATCATTTCCCAAAATATTTTTTGTATTTTACACAATTATGCACTTTTTAAAATATTTTTGCTTTTTATATATAGCTTAATTAATTGTAAACAATGTCTTGTTATATGGTTAATTGTATGGAAGCGCTCTTAAATAAAATTAATTTAATTCTGACAAAAATACATCATCTGTAAAACAGGGTTTCGTTTCTACCCTTTGAGTATGGACTCCTCAAATATAATGTTGACTCTACTTTGGATCAAAGAACAAGAAATAGGTTTATGTTGTATAAGTAATTACCTTATAACAAAATACAGAAATAAGTGATGCTGTCTTAATACATGCAAATTGCCTTACCTGTCTTATCTATGCCTAATGTACTGGTACTGAATATGTAGGTACATACACATACATATATAGGTGTAGGTATACTATATGTATAATTTATAAAAAGTGTGTGTGTGCAATTCACACACGATTGAAGCGAAACTTAATAATAAAATAATAATATAAACTTAATATAAATAATAAAATATTTCAGAGCATATGGGTATTACGATATAGACTTTTTCAAAAATCGGATACGAAATCACAGCACCCCATATTATTGAACATATACAAAACTTGAGCTATTTAACAAGTTACGCAGGAAAATCGTTTGCGTGATTCAGAAATGGGCTCAGTGCCATCTAGTTGTAAGGGAGACAATTGCTTTTGTAACGCATTTTTATTTCATCGAATTTTCTAATCACAAGGTTTCTTAAGTTCCACTTCAAAAATTCATTAAAATTTTATAGTAATATAATAATTTAAAGAAAGTTTGAGTAAAATTTCAAGAAAATTCGATTTTCAATGTTTGACCGTTCTGAAGTAGTAAAGAAAATTTAAACTGCCTCTGCGAAGAATAGACAGTTGAGGCTATTATTAAACAAATTATTTAGAATTCCAAGGAGAAATCGTTTATAATCGGGATTCAGACATGATTAAATAAACGCAAAATCATGCATAGAATTAATAGTCTCTCAATTCCTATTAAAAGATAGGTCTTGCGTAGATATATATAATTTCTCGTATTTAGTTTATTAATTCGTATTTTAGTTTTGTACCATGTAAGTAAATTGCAACGTCAATAGCAGTCGCGATGAATAGACTTAAATATAAGTCTATGTTTTATGGGCAATAAGTTGCCTTTATGAACGAATCTTCCTTGTATTAGGTCACATACGGGATTGTATTTTTAATTGTTCACAATTGGTTTAGCAGAAGAGTTGAAATTTTGCTTTTACTTTGGTTTGCCGATGTGCAAAAATTTCACATAATTACATTAGATTCGTTGTAAAGATCGTAGCACCTAATCGCGGTGCTACGATGTTATAATAAACTTAATTTTAAAATCTAAATATTAATTACAAATAAACAGTAAAATAGATTTAATTCATATAAATAAAATAACAAAAGACCTGTATAACAAAGTTTAAACGTCTTCAGACAGCTGAAAGCATCTCTACATTTCTGTCAGACATGTGGCGATCGTCTTTCTGCAGTTGAAGTGTTAATAGCGTAAAGCAGTTCTTGCGTTTTGATGGAAGGATATGGTAACCACCTCACTTACATTTAAGTTGACCATCTTAGTCCTGGGAAGCAGCAACGCATCTGTGATCGATTTCAGATAGCCCCCTAATCTACATGAAGTATAGTTATCTACTACTTACGGAAGCCCATAGGCGGTAGTAACCACTTACCATCAGATGAACTGCATACTCGTTTGCTGTTTTAGTCTAATAATATAGCGACAACCCACGTGGTGGAGAGGTCACCATACGGGTCTGACATGCAGTGGGTGCCGGGTTCGATCCCCGGCCAGACAGACATCTGAACGATGAATTTAGATTTCTTTTCCGGGTCTGGGTGTTTGCGTATTCATCTTTGTGTGTCCAGCACCCACGACACAGGAGAAAATCCTAGTGTGGGGCTATGAGTGTAGAATGTTTATGAACGTTTATGTTTTAACAAAAAAAGAATAAAATTGATATTTTCATCTTAAAAAAAACTTTTAAACAGACTTTATACTGATACATACAACATAGAAAGTCAGTCGTAAAGTATCTACGAAACGGTAGAAGTTATACGATCACATTTATCAAGTCTAAATTTCACCTATTGTCTTTATACTGCTCAAAGTTATTGTTTAAAAAAAACGTTTAGTGTCTCAAGCAAAAATATGACAATGTCAGTGGAATAAAAACGGAGACGAGGAAATAAACATCAAGTCCGATTTATTGAGGGCTTTCGTTTGAAGTCGGTTAAAAATAAATCACTCTCGGCTTTTAGTAAGCTACCTAGATATTACGCCAGATTGCATAGAACATACAATATGTAGAAACGGCAAGATTGTATGCAACATCTCCGTTGACAGGTGGTGAGTCGATCTCGTTTTTATCGTTACTATATTTACAGTCTCATATATATATAATCATTTTCTGTTTATGACTATAATGCCAATGCAAATTCGCTAGTACTTAAAATAACTCATAGAGGCCTCAAACAAAAATTTGTAATCATCTCTAAAAAAAAACATTAATATTATCCATCACAAAACTCTTGCTAATTTTATACTTTTTAGGAGTAAAATGTTTTTCCAACATGATTTTAACTAAAATATAAGTGCGTTTACTTTGCCATGAGTTATAAATGGTGGCAGGACAAAAATCAAAGTTCCACTTTTATTTCGTTATAATTTTAAATTCCGGAAACATTACGCAAGACGAGCAAAATTGAAAAGCAACAAAATAGCCATGACATTTCTAATCGTCCCATGTTCTATGATCTGTACAGTTTGCGTTCTTCTTTAGTACTTTACTCAGAATGTATATATTACGTAACTAATTTACGTATATGTAGGCTCAGACCTTTGACGGCTTACCGAACGTGATTCAATGACACTATTCGCGATTTGAAACGCTTGTGCGACTTTTAAACAACTGGAGAGCAATTAAAAGGAAACAATTTTGCATATTATGGATTATGGAAGAGGCAAGCAAGCATGTTGATGATGATCTGAGGGTATGTGGACTCTGCCGTCCTTGTACCAATATTAGACTATACTCAACCCCACAGAGGATTAGATCCTGTCGGAAGTCGGCGCCATATATGGTGGGAATAAATTGGCATGCCTCCTATACGTATGTCCCCCTTAAGATTAAGAAATGAACATAAATTATAAAAATCGTAGGCTGTACAAAAATAAGCGCATATTATTTTTTTAGTAAACTTTTTTCAGTTCTAACCACTAATTTTAGAGGAACTTAAGTTAACTTAGAGATAAACTTAAATTTTTAACCTCGCCGACTTAGTGAATTATGATCGGACGAAAGAAAGCCATTGTTTTTTTTTATGTTAAACTTTAAGATCACCACATTTTTGCTAAAACTTTTTTGTCAAATTTTACCGTTGTTGAATAACTGTGAAAAAACACTTTTGACATTTGTTTTCCAACCTTTGCCTGGGGTTAGTAGTGGGGTAGGGGGGGTGGGTAAAAAGAAAACATATGATAGAAAAAAAAACAGCTATACTTTTTAAGTTACAAAATCTCACCAACCAGTGTTTTTATATGCAACTTATTATTAATAATATCATCTTTCAAATAACATATATCACCATCAATCATCAAAATGTCAGTAAGCAATAACATTTTAACAATTTAAAGGGTTTTTATAATTATACAAAAAGTTGAGGTATAAGCTATAATGGGTAGAATTACTGAAACAACAATAAGCAAATACCAAAATATAACTTTAGGATATTTAGATGACGCCAGAGGTCCTAATGATCTATGAACTTTAATCAGTTTGTTGTTAATTTTATCATAGTCACTAAACATCTAATAAATTATATTATCCATCTCATGTTTGACCTAAGATGCATATGTGTATGTAAGTTAAAAATCTTCTTTCAAATAATTTAAAAATTTAGCGCAATTTAAGTACAATTGCTACATGCGAATTGTTGGAGGAAGTAAATGAAAAGGCCATTATTTTCACCAATTAATCGTTTCTTTAATTAACTTTTCACGTCTCAATTCGATGTTTTGTTTTATAAATATGAAATAGCAAAAGAGCAAGCAGCCCATATGATGGTAAGTGGTTACTGCCGCCCATGGACACTTGAAAGCAACTTGATATAGAACAGAGGTTCTATCTGAAGTCGACCATAGGTGCGTTGCTTCTTCCGAGGACTGAGATGGTCGCCTCACATAAAAGTGAGCCGGCAACTCACGCAATTCACGCTAGAAATGGGTGTGGTGGTGGTACTTCCCCGGTCGAACTACATTAGTTCTACCACCGGACAAAATGTGACGATCTGACCTAATATTATTTATCACTATTGTCAGATATATATATTTTGTACGATCGCTTTTTTAGTTTTTTTACGAGAATAAATTTAAAGATCTGGTATCGTGTTCTAGAAGAGTATAATTTGCATATTGCGTATAATGCAAAAACTGCATATTTTAAGTTTGATGGAGACATCGGCACCTATAGGTAGATATCTGCCAAATAAAAAACAATATGTCAGACATATGACATTAAGATCCGCCTGGAAATCGAAAGTCATCATCGTCAACCCATTATTGTCCCAATGCTGGGCACGGGTTTTCTTTCAGATTGAGAACGTTTTTAGGCCATAGTCCACTGCGCTGACCAAGTGCGAATTGGTAGACTTCACGCACCTTTTAGAACTCTTTTTTTTTGGAAACTTTCAGGTGCAGGTCTCACTATGTTTTACTTCACCGTTAAGTAATGATAATTAATTTGTAATAAGCACATCATTTTAGAAAAACTTTGGTGGCCCGGGATTCGATCTCGGACCCTCGATTGAGAGGCCGAGTTTTAACCATTAGGTTATCACTGCTTCGAAATCGAAAGTAGGACCCGTTATTCGAAGCTAGTTGCATAAAAGTTACAAAAATAAACTAGGTAACAGCAACAACGTTGACTGGAATGCAAGGACATGTTTGAGCTTATAACAAAACCTGTTGAACGGACCTACCATCGACCAAACCATATACCTATTTTTAAATTGCATTCAAGTTGTTCTTAGGTATCGTTTATAAACCGGTTAGTCTTAACTAATTGGTGGTACAAGAATTAATACCTTAGAATATATATTTACACAAAATCACAATTCACAATGACTACGGTATTTTAAAATTGATTAAATAGATAAAGTTATTAAGTAGTAAGCCAGATTGCCGTGTGAGTTCGGTTTTGAATAGCATGACCCTTCTTTCCCTTGGATGTCGTGGCGAATATGTGACAAAATCCACGATAAGTAACGTAAGTAGTTCGCCAGTGTGTTGTCGTTCTCAAATAGCATCATTACACTCTTCCCGTGGATCCCGTGGAGGCGAAGGGATGAAATCTAGGATGAGCAGCAGCGTCTCCTTGTACCACAACACCCACCGCGGTCACCAACACGCATGTGTTATGAAAGATTGACAACTTTATTGTTAACAAAATGTATTTCTTGCAAATCAATATAATCATACATTATCTTTAACATACACTAAACATATCTACAGTTTTTGGCGGGAACCCAGGAAGAGCCGTTTCGTTGCATAATGTTATAGTAAGTCAGTAGAAAATGTCTACTATTTGTTTTATATAAGTAATGATATGTTTATTTTTTTTCCTTAAAATTATTTTACGGCCATCATAAAGCGATTTCGGCAGAGGGTATCTATAGTCGCGTATTCTGACTTGCTTATGAAGTAGGAAACATGTACAGTAATTCACACTACAAGTATATAATTAAGCGAGTAGTTACTCTAGTATACAACTACAATGTTGGGAACTATATATAAACAAGAATGTTTTTGTTCGGAATACTTTCTCGTGTCGATAAGATGTTGATAATCGTCACAGGTGGGTTCAGTGGCTAGCACAAATAAGTCGTGTTGTCGGCGCAGGCGCATGTCGTTCAAGGTGATCCGCACGCGGCTCGTCCTACGTTTGTAGAGTGACCATCAAATGCCAAAACAGGTCCGGGTCAGGCCGATAATACTACGGTTACCTATAATTTTGAAGGTACCAGGACCCATAGGGTTTTTTTTTATTACGAATCATAAGACAATGAATTTTCTTTTAATACTAGCTGTGGATTTACTCGTTGTAATATTAACTAATTGTAATATAACTAATAAATAAAAGAAACAAACATAGCGGGATGTTATATTATGTAGTTATATAGTCATTAGCCCTTCTAAAAAAAAAGGACAGTTCAATTATGTGTTCAATTATATTATAATTATATTCCTACAACCTATTAAATGGCAGCAACTTTACCTCTGGAAGTATATGAAAAGAGGTTAACCGGGACTGGTTGTGTTTTTTTAATTAGATTTTGTCTACGATTTATGTTGATAAAAATATATGAGAAAAGTGGATCAAATATTATATTAAATGCAAAGAGATAATGAAACTAAAGTAACAAGATTTATTAAAATTAAAGTACTCTTAACAAATTATTATTTACTGAAATCGTTTGAAAAAATAAGAGAATGATTTCCAGAAAAATCAAAACTTGGTTACCGTACGCTTAAGTATAATCTATTTGATAAACAAGCTCTTGTATTATCTCCTTTATTACATCAACGATATGGTTCAAAGCTTTTTATCATGTTGACTCCGCAGTAGTTAATATCCGGATTGTTCTTACAATACAATTTATTGTTTTAATGCCGTTATTACTATCTTTATTCAATAACTGCAAGGTATTTGTAAGCAATTAAGAATTAAGAGCTCATAATTATATGATCAATGAGTCGCATAATGAATCATAATTATGTTATGAGTAGTGATATACTTATCGTTGAAACCCTGCCTTTAAGTCGACGGTTCGAATCCCAGGGAACCAAAGATTCTTCTAAAATGATGTGTGGATTAAAAAATAATTATCACTAATTTATTGTGAACGATCAAATCATGAGGAGACCTATACACTTGATAGTTTTTTAAAATAAAAAAAAAAACTTAAAGTTGTATGATGTCTACCAAAACGCGCTCCGCCAGGGCGGTAGGCTATGACCTAAAACTCTCATTCTGGGAGAAAATCCGTGCCCAACAGTGGGATAATAATGTGCTGACGACGAATAATATGATCTGCCGTTAATAATTAATTATATACATAAACATTGATTGTGCATAATATATTCATGAATGATATTATAGATAGGAAACTCGTTTCTGTTAACAGTGTATTTTATTAGAAATGCTGTAATCTGTGTAGAATTTACACGTGAGTAAATAAATTGTGATGACGAATGTCACAGTCTGATTATAGCCAGTTATGAGAACGAAGAGTTAAGAATTCATTAACGTTATAATTTATCAAATAGCTTATTACTTTAGGTTCTTTAAACAAATAGTTACGTATGTATTGTATATTTTGAGTTTTTTTCATAATATATTATATAAGTAGCAAACGAGCATGCAGCCCATCGGATGGTAGGTAGGTGGTCACTGCCGCTCATGGACATCTGTAATAAACCTTATGTAGATAAAGTTTAAAACGGTTTGGTATTCCTAAGGACTTCGTTGTCGAACATGTGGGGTGTTAAAGGGATAGAGTTATGCAAGACGTTCCGACGATCTTTTCTAATTCATAATAAATAGATAAACTGCATATTTCATTGACAAATTAAAATAAATTACAATAAAGCTATCAATTTGTGAAAAATATTAAAATTTGCGAAATACTGATCTTTCTATTCATCCTCACTTGAACTCCGCACCCTAAGGTCTGGAAGAATTTGCTATTTAGCGATAAGACCACCTTATCTAAGTACTTTTGAATTGCGTGAAATTCATTGTAATATTATATCGTCTGGGCATAATAAAGTTTTTTTTTATTATTCTTGTAAGGCCCGTGGTATCGTCTTAATACAATATATTAAATGGATATCAACGTTTCTTCCATGAATATTATCATATTTCCAAAATTACACAACTATTAAATGAGTTAACATGCTCCTAGTACGAAATACCAAAATGCGACATAAATCTTTATACGTAATGAAATTGCACGATAAGTTATGTATACATAAGGATGCAGGAAGATCGTACATTATTCAAAGATTCATTGTTGAAGATGACCTTATCTTTGAGCAGAAATCCTACGCGCATGTGAATTGTCCAAGGCCTCATGTGGGTACAATACATGATACCCGGTATAGTCAGTCTGGTCTGGTCACCTACACTATTAATTAATACCAAATAAGTAAACGCTTGATCTGTTGAATGGAACATTCTTATCAAGAATTCAGATTCCGTAATTTGATAAGATTTGTGAAGTTGAAGTTTATAACTTTTCACGGTAAAACATATGAATGTTTTATTTAGTTTTAGTTAAACATTTCTTGCCAGACATGTTTGTACTTCACATCGCGATGCATACAGTATATTAATAATGAAAACAATGAGAAGGGACAAATACATTTCTAATATAGTTTGTCCCCAAAAGCGAAGATGAACAGATTGTTTACTGCTTTGTATCATATACTATAGTGTTTACTTGAAAGTTAACCATATGTTTAGTTAGCTTTATATTGTATACAATAGGTTAGATGAAGTTAGATCCACTAAAACACCATCGTCAAGCACCTTGGACATTTAAAATCGAGATGATCTATAATTCCTAAACATGATCAGAGTCGATTGTCAAGCAGTGTTGGAGAATTACTTTAAAGATTACTCTCGGATGAATAAGATTATAGAAATACTGGTGGTTCAGCTTGAGGTTAGTAGACTTAGAAATCCCAAAAGAGAGCTAACCACAAAGCAAATATGGAGACGTTACTCGAAACATAATTAATTGACCCACTAACTCGCAAGGGTCAGGCGTGATGACAATAATAAATTGTACGCACAGATTGCGCGACAAATAGATTTTATATTTATAGCTTAGCGCAGGGAAGAGTAGCTTGCATATTCAATACAAAATTATTGTAATAAATATAGGTGTATTACTTCTAAAAGCAGCCTTTGCAAGAATTATGTGCTAGCTGTAAAGTAGAATCATCGTAAAGACCAATGTACCACCAATTCTTATACCTATACAACATAAAGCAAAAAACAAGCAATCCACCTGGTAATCAGCGACCACTGCCGTTATAAGCATACATTCAACAGCAGATAATATAAGAATAGAAGCATTACAACCCCTGAGAACTAAGTTGGAACGCCTCGGGAAAATGTCTCTCTTACTGCACTCTTCAAACCAGAACCCAGTAACGCTTAACTTTGTCATTACAAGGCCGAAATATGCGCGATGGCGGTGCCTCCGGTCGACCCACGGTTTGAAACACACCTTTAGCGTTTGTTTAGATATAGCAGCACAAATACTGCTGTTATTAGGTATCTGAACAAAGAGGATGATATGGACAAATAGAAGTAGAACGTCATACACGTAGCTTATAGTATAATTTATTTATGAAATTCACACTCACTTCTGATGACAGAGTCAGGGTTAGCATAGTTTAGAGTAATAACAATCAACATAGAAATCATTCAATAATTTTCTGAGAAATATCTAGTGGTGACGTATAGGGGAGATCCTTGTACCTTAGGACACTTTTCTTCAGTCCGACACAACTTCTGATTTAATTAACTTGAAGTCTTGATTTTTTATATATCAAATCTTCATAGTCATATTCATAAACAGTCGTATATAGAAATACTAAAAAATACCTTTTTGAGTACAAAAAAATGATAACTGTTTTTGTGATTTTGTCCCAAGGTACAATCAAGTCTTGTACTTTGGGACAGTGAAGTTTTTACCTTGGGACGAAATATGTTTATACAATAACTTTATTTTTTTTTGTTTTGAAATAGAGGAATGATAATTATAAAATTAAAAACATGTATGATAAATATTCTTTATTTGTGACAATACTTATAATATAATAGTCTCGCAGATAGTAATATTAATTTTAGGAACAATCAGTAATCTTTGGAACACATCTTTAGTTTCAGTCGTTTTTGGACTTAGGCTTTCCCACATTTCTGACAGTAATTTTCATAACTGGTGCAATATTCATGGACCCAAAAAAGACAATTTATGCATTGAATCCAGTCTTCTTTCCTTATTGTAGTGAAATAATTTTCTCCGCATCCTACACAATTATTAGTTTCTTGTATATCGGCACATGGATCGTCATCGCTTTCTAACGTTATATTAATATCTTCCTCAGAGCTAGTCTCGTATTTTTTTTCCTACAAAATCTCCTTTTAACTGTCTTTCCTTTATTCTTTACTTTAGTTTTCCTTTTTTGTGCGGCTAAGTTTTCTAATTCCTGTTTCTCAGGTGTATCGGTTAGCACCCTAGTCTTACCTTTTCTGATGCGAGACTTTGTTTTTCTTGGCGGAGCCTTTGGATAAGGTCGAACGACTTCTGGTGACAATGGAGTATCTCTTTTAGCATATTCTTTTGCACCTGCGGATGTAGATGGCACTGGAGATTTCGTGATAACTGGATTACCTTCTATTTGCTGTTGATTATTGGGCGGATTTGATGGACCAGGTAAAGCTAAATTTTCTTGAGAATCAGTGGTCACCACATTTGTCGCATCTGAAACAGTTCCCTCATCAAACACAGGTCTATCCGTGACAAAAGAGCTCATAAACTCATCTTCACTAAAAATATTCTCATTAAATGGCCATATTCCTGTCACTTTAAAACCATTTTGTATGTTAGAAGGTGTAAACGCCATAGGAAAAGCAGTTCCAAAACACTCCGCGATGTTATAAATAGTCAGTGGCGTTCCTGGATGATGCAAAAGCCAATCATTGCAAGCTTTGCTGTAGTATTTCTTCAATGGGCCAAAAACGGAGCGGTCTAAGGGCTGTAGCTTGTGGCTTGTATGAGGAGGGAATGTAAACATGATTACGCCGTTTTCTTTAGCCAAATTTATAATTTTAATGGACAAGTGACTCTCGTGATTATCCATGATTAGGAGTACCTTGTTTTCCAAACTGGGTCGGACATGTTTTATGAAATGGTTTAAAAATTGTTCAAACTTTTCAGCGTTGGACCACCCATTGGGAGTAGCAAGACCCAATGTTTCTGGGGGTGCGCCATTAATCATGTGAGGTTTAAAATGCACTCTTGGAAATATCATACAAGGTGGAACCGAATTTCCTAGCGCATTGACACAAGCAATAATAGTCACGTTACTACCTCTTTCGCCTGATGTCACATTGCCCACTTGTTTTGCCCCTTTTGGGGCTAAAACTTTCAGGGGCGTGTGTACAGTAGACAGCCCAGACTCATCTACATTATATATCTTTTCAGAGGTGAAATTGTGTTTAAGTAGTAAATCCCTGTATTTTTCAAAAAACTCAGAAACATTAGCCTGGTTAAAAGCTGTAGCACGAGCCAAGCTTGTGGCTTCTGGTTTTCGCAGGCTTAAATTTCGATGTCGTTTGATAAAACAGTCATAAAAAGTCTTTCCAGCTGCTTTGTTTGTATCCCAAGAACTTGGGTAGGCTTTTTTCAAAATAACTGCATATTCATATGCTAACTTCAGAAATTCCTCTTTGCAAATGCCATAGTGATATTTGGATGCTTTCAAACAATATTCCACTAACTGCTCTTCTTCCTCATCAGTAAACACCTTTTTCACAGCATTATTGGGATTGTACACGACCGTTGTACTCTGGATTGCTTTGTTTTTCTTCACATATCGACCTATCAAAGATTTTGAAACATTAAATTCTTTAGCTGCCTTTCGAATTGACCATCGTTGTTCTATGACGTTCTTTATAGCTTCTTTGACGTTATCCGTATTGGGCTTAAGTCTAGTTACTTTATTCTTACTTCGTGGCATCTAAAACAACAAAAATAATAGCCTTATTTAAGTAATTTTTAAACGAAATAATAGCTTGTACCTTGGGACAGTCCCAAGGTACAAAAATATAAGTGTCCCAAGGTACGAAATTATTTTGTTTTATTAAATAAGTGAGGTTACATAAACTGATTGAGTAATCCGTCAAAAAACAGCAAAATAAGTAAAAACACACTATCTGACAAGTAAATATGCATAATACAAAACCTCTTACCTCGAAATATTGCACTCAAAACACCGATGAAAATAGATAATGAAAAAAAACGGCAGCGAAATTTTGCAAATGTCAACCAACTGACGTGAACATTCAAAATGGCCGATTTTTTTGGGTGCGTTCGAAATGTTGGACTAAAAAGAACTCGAGATTAGCTTATGGCACTTTTAGCGCCAAATTCAAAGTAAATGTGACACTGTCCCTAGGTACAAGGTGTCCCAAGGTGCACGGATCTCCCCTACACGCCTTTTCCGGGCAACATTGATGGATTTGTCTAAGTTATGGTTACAAGTGACATACTCGTAAATAATCTTAATGATCTGAGACTATATCAGATATACCTGGAATCCAAAGTAGGTTAAGACATCCGTCAAACTATTATGATTTTTTCTGAATGATCGGAATGGCAATGACAAAAGATAAATAAGCTCGGATTACTGGGATTATGCTTAATGCTTGTTATGTTAATGGCGTCACAATGAGGTAGCGAGGGCCTCTGGACCTTCTCGACCGACCCGGAAACTTGGTAATGCAGTTAGTATTCGGGGATTTTCTTTGTAAAAATTGTCTAAATACCTTTTAGAGTTGCATAATTGTAATAAATACGGTTGAAAAATATGAGTTCTTAGAATTGCTTGAATTAGAAAAATGTCACTATTTTTTTTACCTTTTCATTTTGTACCAATTACCATTTTAGTACCAAACCAGCACGCATTGCACCTGATGGTATGTGATTACTGCCTACGGATGTCTGTAAGCAACTTCATATAGAACAGGGGTTCTGTTTTCTATCTGAAGTCAATCATACATGCCTTTTTACTCCCAAGGACTGAAGTGGTCGCCTCATATGAAAGCGTTTTAGGAGCCAACAAAAATAAACTCGGGAAAAGTGCATCCAAATCTTCCGGTGAACTTATATTCGTACATATTCCTATTTAATTTTCTTATAAACGCATAAAGCCAATACAATGACAAAATCTCCACTACTGGATAGAATGGATGGACGGTATATCAGCACTAGAGCCTTAAGCTATATGCGTTTTGTTGATGACACTGAGCAGAAATAGCTAAATATGACCTCGTATGCGTATTACAGTGTTATGTCTTCCTTTTCCTTCGCGAACAAACATTTGCCAACATTGACGAGAACTCGAATGGGAATTTTTATTTGTTCAAACATGACTCAAAGTTCGAAGTGTAACTTTGGAGATGATTTTGTGTAAAAATGAGTAATGTCCAAGCCCTGATTCCGTCAATGAACAGATTCTGTTTCTCTGTAGCTCCAATCTATGTTGATTCTATGACATCACCCGCGAATAAGTAGGAGTATAGATGTGGTGTGTGAGGAACCCACAGTCCATGACGGCATTCAAAAAGGACTGCACGTTTGTTCTAACAATTAGCGAGTCAGAAACGAGACGAAGTCGACTCGACTTTAACGAAACTGAGAGTGCGCGAAATTTGTGTTTAGTATGATCTGTGTTTAAAATGGAGTACTTAAAGAATTTATGGCGCCACTATTTTGGGAGGAAGCAAAAATATATCATAGTGCCATTCCAGCCAGGTATTTACGAGTATTTGTAAGAAATTAGACAGTTGGAAAGATAATTTGGAATGATGATTATTCGTTTAGTTGTTTTAATTGATTAGCACATTTTTTTAATTTCTCAACAAAAGTACAAACTTTAAAAATAAATGCACGTATTAAGATTAGTTTTATATCACCGCTACTAAAATTCCATAAGTAAAATATAATTATTTAGTCAGTTACTTAGTTTACCTGCTTATCGATCAATTAATAAACGCATGAAGAGTGTGCATGTTCTATCACATTTTTAATGCATCTATATGATCTAAAATATCTTATTAAAAGCTTATAAATATAAATATTTAGCTGGTCCCATCGGAGAAGTGAATTATGTGGACCACTTGGACCAAATGGACAGGTATTGGAATATATATTGGTGACAATATTGGGTCACTCTAATACCTGGGCTGCAGCCAGGATAACGTTGAATATTGGATACATTGAAATGTTATCATATAATCGTCAATATCTCTTTACTGTTCCATATATCGACCTACTGGCAAACATTTATGAATGAAATTGCATTATTTCAAAACGGAAAATAAACAATTATTTGTAATTTGATGTATTGGTCGAGCGCCAAATACCCGGCGCTAAATTTCTTAACGATGACGAGCACTCTATGAATGAATTAGTGGCCACTAACATTTTATTAGTAGCAATTGAGATAATAGAAAATGATAATAGAAAAAGAGCTTGTTAGTAATATTTAGAACTTATGTATTACGTCATCTACAAGGCATAAATGTCCCATTTCTTTGTGCGGATCTCCTCTCAAAGTGCAAGGTATTAGGCATCACGCAGATAGTTACACTTTACATCGTTGATTTTTAAGAATTTTCAGGTGTATGCATTCCATCATGCATTCCTTCTCTCTCAAAATTATCGATACACTTCACACACAGCTTCAAAAATCCGGACGTCAAAAATCCGAACGCCTCCTCTGTTTTTTTTTTTAATATTTAATTAACGCGGAAACAACATAGGTTTGGTTAGGAATGTGTATACACTAATTAACTACTTAATTTGAAACAAACTCACATACACTTTGACATTTTCTTATATTGCTATTAGGTAATATATAACTGTGGACCTAGGTTTCAAGTTGTGGAGAGGTGAATTCAGTTGTGAGTTTTCCAAAACTGTATTTTTAATACTGTATGCCTAATTATGTGTTTAAGTGGCATTTCTAGGGTATGTTCAATAATCGGAAATCCAAAATTTTGGTCCCAATCGGCTCGAATTTTCGACGCTGTACTCTAATTAATTTTTAAAATAATACTTACATGATTTTGCAAAATCGAAAAGCCTTGGAACCGTGGGCTCTTTGAGATTGAGAAGCCGGATTACACTACTAGGCCATCGCTGATTATTTATTTACAAGACTACATCTGGCTTTAACATCAGAAGACGACAATAGGTTTTTAATTATTATTCAACATATAATAACCTTAGGAATATCATTGCCTTACCAATGTGTTTGTTTATTCAGATGTCATCGACGGAACTAGGCAAGGTGTTCTCGCGATCCAAGGAATTGACTTATGCATCGAGACGAATGGAGAGAACCATCACACGAGCAAATTCAATCTCATGACGAGGAACGTCGACAGGTGTCTGGTGATCCGACGAGGACAAGCTTTCAAATTGGATCTCCTCTTAAACAGACCATACGATGCCGCCAGAGATGCGGTTTCCTTCATATTCTACGTAGCAGGTATGAATCAGGGATGTATGGATATGATATTTCGGATCTGATACGAATATATTAATAATACTATACTTTCAGATACGGTAACGTATATGTAATTAATTCGGATTATACGTTAATTATGAATAGTTTCGGTTACGGATATAAGAATTTTAAAAATAATTAAAATACAAATGAGTAATCCTTTGGATATATTTCTGTTATCGTTTGGTATTAGAATCAGCCATATTAGTTATTATTATAATTACCAAATTACTTATAAGTGTTATTTACTAAAAATATCTTTTATTTAGGTTCGGCCCCTGTCCGAAATTAACCGAAACGTTTATGACGGATTCTATTACTGTTACGATAGATTTTTTCGGATATCCGATAGTTTCGGAGCTTACGGAGCTCTATAACATCCCTATGAATAATCTTTGTAATTGCCGTCGAACCGTCTATTTTAGGCATAACTAACGAGTATAATCTGCATTGTGAACAGATGTGGAGAAACGTGGGCCGTCAGATGATACGTCTGCGGCGGTGCCAATGCTCGAAAAGGGGTCAGAGATGCTCGGAGCCTGGAGTGCGGTGTACGAGGGTCAAATGGATTCGCATTTGATGGTCGCTGTAACGCCGGCAGCTGATTGCATCGTCGCGGCTTGGCGTATCGACATCGATACGAAAATCACCGGCGGCGGTTCGCTCAGTTACACACATCCACAACCAATATATGTTCTGTTTAATCCTTGGTGCTTGAATGACAGCGTTTACATGCCTGGTGAGTTACACAGATTATAAAAAACACTAAAATATGCAAAAAAAAACGAAATTAAATAAAATGAAACTTTTATCATGATCATGGAAGATGAAAATGTGATGAAGATGCAAATGATGAAAATGCATCATGATTTTTATAATTTGTAGATTATTTCAAAATTTTGCTATGTGGATTAGATGCGTGATGGATGGAACCATCGTAATTTCTTTCCTATTAGTTTGCCAATTTCTATCCTTTTCATTCGTTACTTTAGCCTCATAACAATTTATTTTTTGCTAAAAAGTTTCTCAGGAATTCTGGACAGTTTTTTTTTTGATGGAAAGCTGTACTTAATCATATTAAAACAGTTGTTTCGTGTTTAAATTGATATCTAATACTGAGTCCGTCATTTTTAGGCCACAGTCATCGTGAAGAGTACGTTCAAGAAGATGGAGGACTGATGTTTAGGGGTGTGTACAATCGTATCAAACCAACCCCTTGGAATTATGCACAGTATGAGAAGGATATTCTTGAATGTGCGCTTTATCTAGTCAGAGAAATAGGAAAGGTAGTAGAAATTACGTACCTACTCATTTGTAACTATTTGCTTATAATATTATCCTTATAAATTTAATAGTTAAAATTACTAACTCGCTTGTAGACTATATTTGTGTACTCCGTGAAGTAGTATCTACTTAACCGGAGTTTATTGATAGAGAAGGTCGAAAAATTAAGACCGTCCAATATATATCTCATTCAATGTTGGGTACCTAATGAAGAATAGTAAATGTTTTAAGTAGTTATGTACTAGATTTTCTTTATAAGAATGAAGTAACAAACGAGAATGCAGCCCGCATGATGGTAAGTGGTTACTGCCACCCCTGGACACTTTAGATTTACGAATAATTCTCAAGAGTTTGAAGACCATTAAGATGTGATACATAGTTCAGTTTAATTACCTTCTTATGAAAACTCATCAGACATCTCAATAATATTTATCAGAGCCAAAATAAAATAATAAACCAAACATACACCATAACGAATGGAACAATAAAGTGCTTACATATGCTTATATCTTCATCTTTAAAACCAAATTATTATTCCAGGTCAAGGGCCGTGCAAGAAGCGACCCTATCAGGACAGTCCGGGCGTTGTCTGCAGCGGTGAATGTACAAGACGACAATGGGGTTCTCTTTGGAAACTGGGGCAAGGAGCTCAGTGATTACGCTGGGGGCACACATCCCCTGAAATGGGTCGGGTCACTAGCCATCCTCCAAAAGTTTTACGAGAAGAAGAAACCCGTGAAGTACGCGCAGTGCTGGGTGTACGCTGGAGTTTTAACTACTAGTAAGTCAAATATATAACAGAGAAAACGGTACCTTTTGTAACTAGGGAGTTTAAATAGTAGTAAATTAAAAAAATGTAACGACTTTTTGTTTCAGCGAGTTTCAAATCAAAACGATTCTGAAGACGTTTCTCTTTAAAAGAAAAAAAAGAAAATAATTATGATAGCGATAATAATAAATTATCTTTTTTTTTTCAATTTTTATTTGACAAATTTCGATTTCTGCCCGAACTCGAATATGAGGGCGAATGGTAATGGATTTTCAATAAGCAATAACAATATTTTTTGGAATTTTAAAAATAATGCCAGAGCATTATTTTTAAAATTAGTTCTAGAGAAGATGCTATTTAATTTTAAAAACTATAATTAAAATCAAATGTATTTTAATATCTTAATAAGGATGAGTAGACTATGTATTAGATTTACAAAATGGTTTTGCGACTCTATCTAAGGCATACGATAAACAGAAATACGAGTATGTCATTAAATAGGTACATAATTGTATCATAAACTTAGCATAAAATAACTAATTTCGATATTCAATGATTTCACGTTTCACCTCAATAGGAATTAATTTAAGATGTAATTTGCTTGATTTATCTTTAAACTGGACAAGGCTTCTTATCTTAACTCAAACAGCATTTAATGAGGTCTGGAGTTATGTGATTATTTATGGAAGAGATAATAATCATTTTGGCAGTTAGTCAAACCGTTCTATTTTAAAGAAACTTGAAAATTTACCTATTATGATTGATATTTTTCAAATTCAACAAATGAATATAAAGTTCACCTGGTTGTCTTTGATAGTAATAGTAGCGATGTAGTTGTAATCAACTCTATATAGCATTATAGGTCTACCAGAGGTAGGCTTCAAGTGCGGAGCTACGCCGGGGAACTAAGCTAGAACGCCTTTTTGTTACGAGGGGGAAACCTTCAGAAGGTACCTGACGCCGTGGGAGCAATGCCGTACACCAGCATAAAAAATTAGGCTTAACTTTAAACAATAACTTTTGATTGTAGATGTAGATGAATCCTTTAAATTGAATTAAGTAGTCTTAATTTGCTTATTTTTGTGCCATTTTATGTACCTACAGACGAACAGATACGAATATCGGATAAAAATATAGAAATATCTATTATTGCTTGTTCCCACTCATACAAACTTCCTTTTTCGTAAATATGAGCAATATGTAAACTCGCGGGACTTTATTTTTTATAATATGAACAAATGTGTTAAAAACGGTTCTAAATTTAGTTTGCAGAGCGCTGGGAATACCGTGCCGGCCAATCACGGGATATGACGCGGCACACGATAGCCAGGGAAGTCTGACTATTGATATTATCAAGGATGACGACGGGAACACCCTGGAGGAGTTCACCAGGGATTCTGTCTGGAATTACCATGTTTGGAATGAGGTTAGTTTTTGGAATGTTATTAGGTCATCCTTAGCGAGGATGATCCTTTACAAGATGGAGGGTCCATGCACCTAAATATTAGCACAGTTGCATTAAACAAATTTTATCTGAAATTTTAATATGTGTATACATTTAAAGATTAAAGTAGCAACTGAACATGCAGTCTCAATAAGCTATTTCGTATAGAAACGGGATTATATATAAAATGAATCATAGTTGCGTTGCTGCTAGCTCCCAAAGCATAAAATGGTCATCTAGCATGAAAGTAAGTCAGTCAATCAGTCAGTCAAAGTAAGTCAGCCACAAAACGATCTAGAGATAACTTGCATAGAGATAAGTTAAAAAAACCGTTAATTTTAATAATTTCCTGACTATTTATATTTTCCTAAACATTTATGATTAAATTGTACAAAATCTAATAATATTAGCCTTTGGTCTGTATCAGGCTATTCAGGGCTTTGGGTGTGACGAAGAACCTTGGAGAAACACAATAAACTGACTACTTTGAAAAATGCCTGAATATTTTCGTAGAACAATAAAATACACGTATCTATCTATAAGTAGATGCATCATCGAGGTCGCAAAATCATTTTTATTGTATCAATAAACTTTACTGTCTAATTTCAAATCTGACTGATTTTATAACTTCCTTTGTTCTTGAAACATTTTTAATTTGATTTATCTATTTAGAGATGGAATATTAAAGCTGTTTTGTAGTCGTAGTAATAGCTTATTCAAACTATTCCTATTATTCAATAGGAATTCAAATATCAGTATATATTTGTTTCACTGAAAACACTGAGAAATCACCTTTTAAAATTTACAAATTAATATTTTTTCTTTTATAATTTGACGAAAAAATACATTATGATGGCAGTAACAGTTAGGAAGCAATGGCTAGTGTATTCTAGTTTAAAGGGTGTGGTAAGGAAGATACTTAGGTAGGTACCCAAGGACGTGACAACTATTTAGCCGTCAAGGGTAGCAATGCATTTACGACCCTTCAAATAAGACTCTATCCTATGGTATATGGAATGGGAATCGTATTTGTAGCTGATTTTCGGTTGTCCATGCGTAGACACTTAACATCACATAGCCTGCGTGATCGTTACCTACTTCTATATTCAAACAACGTTCTTAATTTTATTATTGCCCTCAAGGTATGGATGGACCGACCAGACCTAGGCACGGAGTACGGCGGCTGGCAGGCCATCGACTCAACGCCGCAAGAGACATCCGAAGACGTGTATCGATGTGGACCGTCATCACTACGAGCGGTGCGCGATGCGGAACTACAACGACCTTACGACGTGTCGTATGTCTTCGCGCAAGTTAACGCTGATAAGGTATGCAACTTTGATATATAAAAGGGAAAATAGTGAAATCTTAGGTAGGGATTATATATTCGATCTGTAGCTACGTATGTCCGTAGTTCAAATCCTAGGCATGCACATACAAACCACTAAAAACTGAGGCACTTCTTACTTTTCGTAACTAAGTATGATAAATATATCTTTTTTATATTTTTTTCTTCTTCTTTATCTCTTTTTTTGTAGAGTTTAAGTGATAAGTAGCCTCTTCAACATAAATAGGTACCTAATAATAGGGACTAATACTAAACCTAACAATAGGTATACTTAGTATCGAATTTTAGAGGGAAAAGAGCACAGGTATACAATACGTCTACATATACGGCATACACTTTTTTCCCAAATCATTATCTCGATTTTTAAACCTAACAATTCAGATTTATGCATGTCATATTTTGTGACACAGCACAGCTGTAAAAACATTGTATAAGGTTGAGTTAATATTCTTATACGATTCATATTTTACAAATTTAAAGTATTTTGTTTCTCATCAATTTAATAAAGAAATACGCTAAACTAACCTCGATGTTGACAGATAATAATAAATAATGCATTTATTATCTGACAACATACATGGTTAAGTAGTCAAAGATTCATAGACAATGTTATCTGTAACAACAGATAATATTTTAATGATAACATAAAATCAATCAAATCTATAATCAATCATCACTTCAATTAATCATCAGATATTTAAAACGTTAACGATTGTCTAACGCTATGCTAGTTAGGTAACTATGACTAGACTTTGTTGCAATTTGCAAATTAATGCAACCTACGTATTAAATTCTGCCCACGGCACATCAGGTCCGCATTACTCTGCTCGTGTACTTAGGTACGTAGGATTTATTTTAAATAACATAAACAAGTGGTGAATTATTATTCTACTACTGCCTACATAAGTATGATATGCCTACTTAGGACCATACTTAGATTTGCATAGATTTACTTACCTATTTAATACATAGATTTTAAAATAATTTTGAATAATAATTGCGACGTCCGTAATGGATATTTAGGTTAGTGTTTACAGATCAACATGATATTTGCAGATAATCTTCAACTACATATTTTCATAATTATTAATTTATCAATTTGCCAGTAAAAAATAAATCTGTATCATCTAAATAAAGTTTATAATATAATTTATATCAATGATTATAATAAGGGTTTTGATTTTTATAGGTCCTTTGGAAGTATTCAGGTGAAATACAACCTCTAAAACTCATGGCTCGCGATACAACGTCCATTGGTCAGAATCTGTCTACGAAGGCGATAGCAAAAATGGAAAGAGAGGTAAATATAAAATGTATGAAGATGAAAACAAATTTTTGTTAAAGTAATTATTAAAACGTATTTTACGATGCAATATTTTTATCAATATTGTTCGGTAAAAATATCTGCAACGGATCGAACACGCATAATCATAGATTGCTATTAAAAATTATACAGGCGTTTCATATAAAAATGTTTAAACTATTGTAATTGTACGACATTAGCCATAAATCGAGCAATTGTAACGGCTTATCGAAGTACCTTCCTATATTGTCTATAAATCAATTTATAAACAAATGAAAGCGATGTTTGGCATTCATTTTATTCGTTTAGATAGCGTCGGCCTACTTAAATGTTTTGTATTATTTTTCTTGTAAATATTGGAGAAATATGCTTGTTGATAACATACATTCAAACATATAACCATTTTCAGGACGTCACGCACTTGTACAAGTACCCAGAGAGGACATTCGAGGAGCGACAGACCATGGAAAAGGCGCTCCGGAAATCTCAGAGTATCTTCGCGCGGTATTATCTTAACGACGCTTTTAATGACGTGATCTTCGACTTTGAACTGAGAGACGACATTAAGATCGGGCAGGACTTTAGTGTTGTAAGTATTTTTTTATGTTTTACATTCTTGAATGTTAAATATAATGCAGATTTTTGTCATAACTCTTATACATAAATGATCATTTTTGATTAAATCGTAAAATAAACTTGCGTACCTACGTAAATATCGACATGTGCAATTGTAACTATTATATTTTGACACGTGGATATGCGTGTTTACAAATAATTATATCACTTGCATAACAGTCTCGGAAAATATTGTGAGAAAACCTATTTAACTCTCTGTAATATTCATAATGTTTCAAAAAATATTTAGATGAGGTCTGTCAATGCCTACGGCGTAGTACCCTTTAGCGATTCCATCGTGGGGGTGCACACCCCCTTCAAATCGAAATACAATTAATTAGGTCTATTCGCCGCATTAAAAATTTCCTAAAGTGTAAAAGAGAGTCCTTAACCGTATCAGTCATTATCCTTATCAGAGGTCCTTTCTTTTCACCATACAATTATATGAGAGTCTGTACATACTTAATAGTTAATTGCGGAGTAAATGAGCTCAAAAAGGTCAACGTACCTAGTAGCATGTATTGCGTATTGTGTAGCCATGAGTCACAAATAAAATGATTTTGCGTCAATTAAGTAGGTACACAGAATTCCCGGTTATTAATCAGAAAGACGGGTGACAAATAATGCTGATAGTTCTAAATATAAATGTTGAATCATGCTTATTTAATACCTAAATGGGGAATGGACTTGATTTGGTGAAATGATGTTCTAAGTATGAGACGATTGTGTGGAACACTAAAAAATAAAAGCACTGAAAAACCAAACGATTTCTTCATCGTTTGATTTCTAATATTTGGGTAATAAAAAAAAAACAGTAATAATGTCAGTGTAGTGAAAAATGTTATGTCATTAATGCTGTTGCTATCAGTTTTAATGCAGCTTTGTAATAAGGGAGATCCTTATACCTTTCAGTTCAGGAGGTCTTTGGAGGTAGGAACGCATTTTTTTATTAATATGAAGTAGCAAACGAGCAAGCAGCCCACCTGATGGTAAGTCGTTACTGCCGCCCATGGACATTTGTAAGCAACTTTGTATAGAACAGGGGTTCTATATGAAATCTATCACAGACGCGTCTGGAGGACTAAGATGGTCGCCTGATATATAAGTGAGCCGGCAACCACAAACTTGCACTGAAACGCAAGAACTGCTTCACGCAAGAAATAGGTGCGGCGGTGGTAACTCCCCGGTCGAACTAATTTGGTTCTACCACGTGGTACATAATTATTTTACAATAGTGATAAATCTGCCAAATCTCGATCGATTCTCCTCCCCTTACCTCCTTTCCTAGGGAATCCCTTGTCACCACAACTCACCACATTCAAGCTCCTTACCACTTCTATATTACACCAAGTTTTAAGCGCATCAATGCTAGTTGGGGTAATATCCGATATGACCCCAACTCCGAATTCGGGTACAATTTCAGTAGATTTTAATCCGTCTACTGAAATTGTACCCGAATTCGGCTATCTATATAAAAAAAAAATCTGTTTCAAGAAGCTACATAATTATCTTGGGATATGTAGTCCCAATTTTATAAAAAAATCTCAATTTACTCTACATTTTCAAAAGGACGGCTTTACTCCAGCTCCGAAGTTACCCCAACTAATTAAGCTTATTCATTCTATTCGCAGATCCTTCACATGAAGAACCGTTCGTTATCAGAGCAGCACAACGTGAAGGGAGTGCTACGGGTGGATACCGTGACGTATACTGGAGTGACTGGAGACTCTGTCAAGAGGGACGAGTTCGACATTATCCTGGCGCCAGAAGCCAAAGAACAAGTCACAATGCTCGTCACCTTCGATGACTATTTCAAGAGACTTGTGGATCAGGTAAGTAAATAAAGACCAGACGTTTTTTATATAATAAAAACATAAAATAACTAATAATAATAATGATATAAAGTGCATTGGAGTAAAAAAATATTTGAAATCAATAGATGAAGGTAAAAGGCAGATAGAGTAGAAGTGATAAGAACTGTTAAAACGAGGCAAGATGTAGGTGTTTGCTTAAAAGTAATAAAACATTGTGTTATACCAAATTCTAAAATTATTTCATTAAAAAGTTATAAAAAGTAAATTACTGTCCTCTGTAAGTGTATATTACTAAGCAATTTACAGAATACACATCGCAAAAGTACACATTCGATTTTAATTTATTTTTTTCAGATTTTGTTCAGATTAGAAACATGATTTGTTGCCAATTGACAATATAATCATTATCAATATTTGAAGAATACTTTGTAATAATGGAATAATAAAAAAAATGTGTAGTACTTTAAAAAAATAACTTTATAACGAACTAATTGAAAACTAAAATAATATTTGCAGGCTTCCTTCAACATCGCATGCTTAGCAACGATAGTGGAAAGGAACTTTGACTACTTCGCGCAAGATGACTTCAGAGTGAGGAACCCTGACATCAAGATCTCTGTTGACGGCAAGCCAGTGTCACACCAAGAGTTTACCGTGACTGTAAAGGTTGAGAATCCATTGCCGATACCGCTGAAGAATGGCAAGTTCTATATACAAGGCCCGGGATTGGAAAAGCAACTCAAGATTGAACTTAATGAGGTAAGCAAGTTTAATTTTTAACCCACTTCTTAAACGTAAGAACTACACTACATCCACTATGAAGTAGAAGCAAAGTATTGTAAGCATCATTATAGCCCCTTTGGGTATACGAAACGAAATTTCAAATTTTCATGATTTCTTTTATTAAATTTATAATATCTATTCTTGATCATGTTTACTGTCGTCATTATTATTTTCAATCTGAGGTGAAGTCAAGGGAATTTAAGTAATAAACTCTTTACTGAGATGAAGCACATTATGGCGTAATTTACATATATTATGATAAGATTCACTGCATTTTTTTACTACACATTCGGTTCGCTGTATGTCTCATAGAAATAAGCCCTAAGAAACTACATTATCTAAGTACATCTATAAGTGTATACCTGGATTTAAACGCCGACATTAGTCGACAATTATAAAAGTATTTATTTCATTGGTATATTTTGCTTTACAGCTAACTTAAACTAACCTTACCTATTGATTTATTTACAGAACGTAGCTCCAGGAGAATTCGCTACAGCGCAGTTCAAATTGACGCCACCCTGGGCGGGTCGGCACCAGATATCAGCCAAGTTTACCTCCAAGGAGATTCGTGATATCGACGGGTTCCTCTCCCTCAATGTATCGACACCGGATACCAATGGCTATGCATCTAACGATGCAGAGACTCGGCAGATATAATGAAAAAGAGTATTGCATTTATTTATTGGTGCTATGACAAAAGTTTTGTAACGAAAACTATGAAAAATGTGACTTCCTTGCTTGTTGATGCGAATAAGTCTTGATTTTGAATTTGTTGTTTGTTGGTAAGAACGAGTCCTGATTCTACCGGATTTTTATGATTAGAAAGGATCATATAAGTAGAAAATTTACCTAGCCTCATATAGGTTTATTTTTCAAGTTTTGATAAAATATAAGGTACCTATTGAGGTATCTATGTTTAGTTTCGTGAGTTTATTGTAATATTTCAAAAGAGCGTAAAAGTTAAATAGTTTTGCCATCGTTCGCTAATCAAACGTCCGATTGTAGTCATACTGAACTACATAACACATATGTGTAATAGGCAAAAGATACCATAAAGTCAAGTACAAAAATAGTTGTATTGTCTGTAGTTGGAAGGATAGAATACGGTACGTACATACTAAGTACATTCTGACATCATAGATTAATAAAAGATGTTACCAAAAATTAAAAAAATAATAAACAATTGTCACGCAATGTGCTATATTTTGTATACATTAAGCAAACTACACAAACATACCAAAAACCAATCGAAATTAAACAGAACGATTTTTGGTTGGCCGAGAATAGAATCTGAGACCCTACGAATCCTTATAGGTATAAATGTTTATATAAACGTGTCATTGGTTTCGTGAGTGTTTTAAATGTTCTTATTGATGTATGTGCTTATAAAAATGTTTGTCTGATTATTATTTATACGTAGAAATGAATTTAGACATTTATTTCTACGTTTATGTATAACAATTTGAGTCGTAAAATGCAATCGTATTATATTTATTACATATCAAATATGTTGTTTTGCATCTGATAATTTGCAATTATGTAAAAATATTCGTTATAAAAATATACCTACTATAAATGTAAGCTTAATCTTAGAATATTTAGTAGGTAGCTATATTAATGACTTGTACTATACCTAACTGTACCTAATAACCCACGAGTGTTTACTTGGTGCTATTTATAAGTGTATTATTAATAAAAACTCACGCTACTCCTATTTAAATAAGTACTTATAAATTAAATTATTAGTTTTAGTATGACTTACTTTTATTTACATTATTACCTTTTTTTAAAATTCGCAATTAATCCCGTAATTTATTTAATGAACATAACATTAAATATTTTTTTGATATTGTTACTAATGAGAAGAACATAGATTGTAAAGAAACTTAAATAACGTACACACGTAAATAGCTTAAAAATATTTATATGTTAGGTTTATGAATCTTACATATGATGGAAATTAATATTTCATGTAGGTGATGTTTATTACATATCAATTATTAAGAATTAAATTATACTGACTGGCTCTACCTATCAAATGCATACAACATACATTATTAAAAGGTCTAATAATATGTAAATGAATACCATGAATTCATTTTTTTTATTATAAAGAAGTAGTAAGAAAGCATGCGATCCAAAATTGTTATTTCATATAAGATCTGGAACTTCTGGATTGTCTACAAAATCTGGCGAAGGTTGCTTTTCATGAAAACTTAGTCTCCTGTCAATAAAACTTGGTGTCGATTTTGGCTGAGTTATTGTTGTAAAGTCTAATATTTTATCTGAAGGTCCTATTTCTAAATATTCTCTTGTAGTTTGTTCCGAATTTATATCTACGAGTACATGCTTTTTAACCTTCTTTTCTATATATTTTGGTCCCGGGTCACTATTATTTTGCTTATTTTTGACGATTATATTTGCTTTCGGCATCGTAATGACCAGGTGACCAGTTATCTGAGATCTTTGAGCAGTTGAGTTTGTAGTGTCTACGTCTTCCGGTAGATGGAGTTGAAATATCTTACCTTTGATCATAACTCTAACATAATTCGGTTGCACATCAATGTCCAATAAACTAGTATCAAGATACTTATAAACAGCTAAATCCAACACGTATTTCTCAGGATCTGTATCACTGAACATGAATTGTACTTTTGCTTGATTTATATTGAACGGTCTACCATCCGGCGCAAAGAATTTATAAACACGCTTCTCTTCGGTTTTTTCAGGGGTTTCGTAACTTTTCAATTTTAGTTGTCGCATTTTTTCCATTTCATATCGGGTTTCTGGTGCATGCTCAGATTTTTCCGCCCAATACTTCTTATTTCTTTCATCAGTATCCATATCCTTGTATTCATTCTCCCATTTATCTTTTATAGTTCTTTCTAATCGAGATTTTTGTGACTTGCGTTGATGTATATAATTATTTTGTTCGAATATAATATCGGCCTTGATAACAGGTAGGTTTTGCAGAGCTTTGATTCTATCAGATCTTTCAATTTCCTTGCCATCAAGTGAAGTAAGCTGAGGCAGTGTTCCAATAACAAAATCTCTGTAATTATCATAATCTGTGCAAGGATTACCAGTGAGGTATAAATTTTCTAGGTTGTAATTATTACACAAGGACTCGACGCTTACTATTACACCAATAAAGTTCAATGTTAGATCTAGTTTCTGAAGTGATTCACATCTTTCTAGATTTTCGATGATTTCAATGTTATTTAGGGCCAAGTTGAGATAAGTAAGATGTTTTAATTTGTTCAAATTCTCAATCTTGGCAATCAGATTACTTTGCATAAGCAATATCTTGAGTTTCGGACACCAGTCTTGCAGGTATTCAATTTTCTCTATGTTTTCTTGGTGGAGTGCTATCTCTTCTAACGGAGCTAGCAGCCGATCATGATGTTCTGCTTTTTTACGCACCATATCCACAGTTATTTTCACCATTTTTTATGGCTTTAAATCTAAGTGAAACTTAAAATAACAAGCACGATAATATTTCTATGGCGACGGTTGCTAAGTTACATTTATATTGATTTATTGTAGCGTTTATTTAAGAAGGTATAATAATTCATCTATTTATTGATAACAAAAGAGGATTCTACTACTGTTTAATAAAATAATCGAGGTAAATCATTGTGCAATGGAAGAATATAGGCCGTTAAGTTCTTAGATGTATAAAGTTATGCATCGAAGTTTCACAGGTTGTTTCGTGTTGCGCTGTTTTCATTCCTCTAAGATTACTTTTAGAAAAATAAAAATATTGATGTTATAAAGGGCGGCAATAGAATCAGTAAGATTCCAAGAGTTTATCTCACAATCTCGGAGGTCTGTAATCCGTCATTTAACATTCCAGTAGTGGCACCCAGGCCGCTCAACTCAAGCGTACTAAATTAATATCGCCGTGATATAGAGGGTATTAAAATATTTTAAACGACGCCATTTATAATATGACGTTCAGACATCAGGTCGCAAGAGCACAACATATTTTATTCCACGAAACTGCCAAAAGACAATGAAGATGAAGGATTACTATCATCAGAGACTCGTTTTATTGTTATTGTTCGAGGTTGGTTCGGATGGAAAAAACGAAGGCGAGGAAAAAACGAGAGATATTCAGATGAAATAAGGCATGACAGAGGGAAAGACGGTGTTATTAGTAAAAGGTGCGGGCGGAGTGCGGCGCCCCGCGGTCTGTGTGTTTTTAGGGTCCTCGCACAGCGGGACGTCTCGCCGCCGACCGACCCGGGGCATACAACACGTAACAAGGCTCACCGCACATTTTCCAAACACATCCCACCGAATTCCAACTTTAACACTCCACTATAAGCTTTAAAATATAATCAAACCAAACGCCTCTGTGTACGCCACTTTTCATCGCTATTCCTGTACGTGGTACCCTCTTATTGAAAGCAGCCAATTTAACATTTTGTTGTTTAAACAAATACTCAGTTGCCGCAAGTGGTCTAGGAGTTTATTGAAATTAAGAGCATAATTTATGACATAAAATCAATATTAAATAGGAAGTTCACTACGTAGAGTCCGTGCCTTGGCAACGAGCGTACGTACAAGTTCGTAGTTTGTACACCTGTCAAAAGATGGCGCAGTGCGTATAAAGTTAAGAACATTATTAAACGTCGTGCAATGTTTATGCGATATGTATTGAAATTTTGTTAAAAGATTTAGATGGAATGGTAGGGATTAAATTGATTTTAATGCGTTTTATAAAATATTCTAATAAGTAACCCAGAGATTGAAGTATAGACATATAATTTCATCATATTTATAAGAATTTATATTATTAATATTTTTCTTAAAATGTATTTAATTAAAATTTAAAAAATGTGCACAATAGTAGTTATCATCGTAAAGTTTTAATTAAAAAAATACTATGATAGATACCATTTATGTCGGTACACAAATGAAGGTAAAAATTACAATTAAAATAGGCCAAATTTCATTCTAAGATTAAGTTAAAGGCTAGTTAGTTTACTTTCAAAAACTCTGTATAATTTCTTCGTTAATGAGTTGATAGACTCATTAATCTAACACGATAGGTTACACTGGCGAATCCAGAATATTTATTTGGTGGGAGTCCTCGGCCAGCTAAAGGTAGGCTTTTAAAGAATTAAGATGGCGAAGCAGAAAGGGTTCTCCAATAAGTCTGATTAAATTTATGCAGTATTTTATAGTTTCAGGTTTTGGGGGAGGGCGTCGATTCAGTCGGTCGTCCTATTTCCAAATAAATTTCATGTAACTGATTGACTTAAATATTTTCATTAACTTTTGGAAGAGAGGGCATTGAGCTCCCTTATCCCTCTCCCGGATCTGCCAGTTGGTAAGTAGGTACATTAAATTTAAATTTGCAATCATACATTACGATAAATAGTATGTTTGGATAAATCTGTCAGTTCGCTACACCCGGATTGACGTTATACTTTAGTAGGCTCACCACATAACTATTATGTGTAACAGACAATTTAGCCTTATATTAATGTATGCCGTATTATCTTGATACATATGAGTAGTTTAAGTGCGTTATAGAAAAGATACACCTTGAAGGTTATTATCGTGCAAAAGATAGTAAGTAAAATCTGTAAGTACTTACTAATTCAACCAGGGAATGGCTTTAGTAGAGATCAAACAAAAGAGTAAACGAATTAACACCTTAATTTGTTTGTATGATTTTTTTATTACTATATCTTTCAGCAGTTTCTTACCATTAGCTCCAACTGAACGCTGATTTGTTAGCTTAAGAACTTCACACTTTTTTCTATGATTGATTTAGCAAACGAGCATCTAGCCCACTTCATGTTAAGTAATTATTACAGTCATCTGTAACCAAAAGTATATAGAATAGATACTACTTATGATGATTAAGATGGTCGTCTTAATAAGCATTACGTTTGATTATTATCTGCTATATAATGTTTTTAGTGTGATAGACGTTGTCCCGGTTTCGTGGTGCCGGTGGTAACCCTAATTTACATGATCTTTACACGCAAGTGTCAGTATAAGTCAAAACAACCGTCATCACTCCAACACCACGTATCTTTTCTGCAAAAGATAAAAATAATTTACATTTCGGCCCCGTTGCACCGTTCCACTTATTTCTCATTTCGTGCTAAATTGCCGTGTTAATAAGATGTGATGTGGTTAAGTTTTATTTAGATATTTATTTGTGATTTTGTTGGATATATTTGGTAGTCTTTTAAGGAAAAGTTTTATGAATTTGAGTGCTTTCAAAATATGTTTAGTGCTTGTTGGATTTATTTGCAGCATTTTTTTGTTTGCTTCATAATCCGGTCACACTAAAAACCTTGTTAATTTCCGCATAAATCCATTTGTTATTGATTTAGCATGGAAATACATCGCGATCTGTAATCATTTCGTGGAGTTATAGTTGGCATTCGAGCTCGTAATACTATTGGTGGCAGGTTGAAGCCAGGCTCTAGAGCCTGAGCTGCCAGAGCAATCTGGCCGCGGCATCTCGGACGCTCGCAATCAACGATTCGTCTCGGCGAGGCTGCGGGGCGGGGCACCGGCCCATTCTCACGTAAATAATTACCGGCGAGGCTCAAATTACAAGGCGCCGCTGAGGCCTGCCGATACATATTCATCACGTGTTCACGCCGCGCGTGACTGCTTCCTCAGGGCACCGGTCAGCGCTGACCAGTCCTGGGCAGAACAGGGATAGCCAACTTGATTGTACCCGAAATCTACAAGAGGAAGCAGACCAAATATGGAATACCATTTTGTTTTTTAAGCATATCCCGAAATCCGAAAGCGTACTCCAAATCTACTATCTATTTATTAATTGCGGTCTACTAATTGCAAATTTGTTCTTCTTACTCTAGGAGTTTCATTCAAAAAATCCGTTAAGCTTAAATATTTTTAATAAAGTTTATATTTTTGGCAATTATGTACGAAAAAAACTGCGATTTTTGTATTGTCGCGATCAACTGGTTGACCACCCCTGCTGTAGTAATGCTCGCGTCCATTAAAACAAGGTGTTCGATTGGTGAATTAATTCTACTTACATTTAATTTTAAATTAATTGTAGGTATAATAAAAATGTGAAGCAAGCATGATCTGCAAGTAAATGTACAAAGGAGACTTGCTTTAATCGTGTAAATTAATCCGCGCTAAGTAGCTCCTTCAATTTACTAGCGCGAATTAGTATGAACAGGTTGATCATCGTCAATGAATTTCTAATTAGGAGCATCATTCGCACACCGGATGTGGTTTAAGCGATAAATTATGCACTCGGAGAGGAGTACTAATTTCGATGCCGACAAATTTTCCACAACCGCGATTTTAATGCGTTTCAAATAATGTCTGTAGGCAACGCTAAATGATAAATCGTCGAGGGAACGCCCTCGACTCGAGTTTAGTATAAATGAGAGCGAGTCCCGCTCTGGCGGATGGGGAAGGAAGGAGACGGAGGCGTCTGGTAAAAAAGGAATGGGTTAGGTGAGAGATGTGTTGAGATAATAACAGTGCAGCGTGCCGCGGTCAGCGCCTTTGAACGCGCCGACCGCTGCCGAATATCACCATTAGCCGGAATTTAAATACGATCTCTGCGAAATAGTTTTCAATTAGAAGGTGGAACCTCTGATTCGACTCCGGAAGCACTATCACACCTACGAGTAGTTCTGAATTTCAAATTCAATTTTTTAACGCGACTGTGTTAGCTTAAAAACTATGGGTGAAACATATTCCAGGCGTTCAACTTAAGTAGTTCTCAGGAGTAGCAACTCACATCCTTGCTACCCCGGACGAATTAATTTAAGCCTATGAAGCTGCTTACAAATACAAGTAGGTATACTTCATGTTGAGCAAGGTATCACCGCCACACCTATTTCTAGCGTGAAGCAGTTTTTACGTTACGGTAGAAGGGTGTGGTTGCCGGCTCACTTACCTCAGTCCTCGGGAGTAGCCACGCTTCTGTGATTGACTTCAGATAGAACCCCTGTTCTATATGAAGTTGCTTACAGATGTCGTTGGCCAGCAGTGGCTACATACCATCAGGTGGACTGCATAGTCGTTTGCTATTACAATGTGGAAAAAAATATTCGTTTACTACATAAAAAAGAAAACCCAATCGAAATTGTGAAGAGTTTGTGGGGAATGTCGCACGAAGGCCGGGGCGTGTCGGGGACGAGTAAAACAAACAAGTTAATTGTATTTATTCAAATGGGGTCCAAGCTGCAGCCGGCGGCTCATGAATAGGCATACGGCGTTCAGCCTACCGACATCTGCGGTCACCCTAAGGATAGGTACTATAAGGATGCTGTATTGTCTTAACATAATTCGTTTTTATTTAACACTCACTAAGAATTGTTTAATAGAATATTAGGGGAAATTGTTTTATTTATGCCTATTAAGATTAACGTTTTTTTTTTAATTTTCAATTTAGTGTACATTAAATTGCGTGAGTGAAGGGGGTGGTGTCTCCTGAATATGCAATAATTTTAGAAAAATCAGTGGTGCGTGTCCGGTATTAGGAATTCGGACGCTCCATTGAGAGGCCGAGTATCAACCATAAGGCTATCACTGCTCTAGTTAAAGTTTACTTCCTAACAGCATTCTACCAATATACGAGTATCTATATGTACATATTTTAAACCATCCAGTATGCACCACCCTCCATCCTTAATACGTGCGCTAAATAGGTATCTACTATCAGTTTTACACTTTGTAACATACCTAAATTTACGTAAACGAATGTTTGATAGTATTACTTACCTACCTAAATCGTAGCAATATTAAATTTATATGAAGCTATTTACCTACGAACATACATTATTATGAAGAACGAATGACACATAAATATTTTAAATATAGATATACATATAAATAACACAAGTGTGTATAATAAATAAATTTATTAGGATGAGTTAAAATAGACGTTAAAACAGTAACGTTAACGTAGCTTCGCAAGTGCCTTTCAGATACGAATATCTGGAACTCCAGAATCCAATTTGTATTGGTAACCAATAACGGGAGTTGTATGAATCTGCATATACAGGGTCGCATTGAATTTTATTTGAAAGCAGTTACGCCGATATTTGGTTATCATATCGATATATAAAACTGTTTTCTGTAATACCGATACTAAAAGTGACGAGTGAGGAATTTCCGAGATGGTTGTTTCAGTTAAAAATATGAACAAAATGCACTTTTTTAGACAGACACTTACCTGTCAGTGTAATTTGCTTCGTTTTTTTTCTAATTTTACCGAGTATTAGGAGTCAAATAGATACGAGAATAGAAGATGGAAAAGTATACTTTTCCTTTTGGTAATTTGTTTTCATGCGTTTGTCGATTCCGAAATATGATATCGATATTCGAAGTAAACGGTTTTAGTTATTCATATCGGAACAACGCCCAATATGTATGTGTAATGTACACGTGTGTGTTGAACAAACGAAGGCTACTATTTACATATCGAGCCATTGTCGAGGACTGCTCGGGTTGCGTTGGGCGGGCCGCTATACCTTCTTAGCATTGTTCAATAATGTAAATTGCTCCGAGCAACCTCACCAACTGCTGTTTGTTTTTGGTAGTGGAATGTAACAGTTAATGTAGAGACTTTGTCAGTCAACTAGCTCATTAACAAGTAGGTATTCCAATGCGTGGCTAAAAACTTCATATCAGTATTGTATTATACATAAAAGGATCAAATAATCGGTATCATTCTTAATACCTAGTCACCTACACTGATATTACAGATATAGCAGAGAATTGAGGACTAGTAAAATACCTCAACTTTTATACGTATTAATATTTCTACCTAGTGTAACACTATAGTAGCTTTACCTATGACTAATGCAAGCTTTTAAATTAAATGGTAAAATTGGGTATAATGAAATGTAATTATTAATATAATCTAAAATATGATTAAATTCATAGTAGTGGCTTTTTTGTGAAATCATTTTTATTATGCTGACATTTTTTCGTTTCTGTCGATGAATATCTGGACGATCTAGATATACCTACTAGTTTACTCAAACTAGCTATTTAGCTCGTGAACCTATCTACATACTATAAATACCAATAAGAGATCTCCTTAAAAATAATACTTATACATAAAAAATAAACAACAACTCATAAGTTTTAGTACTCCCTCACAAGAACTCGGAGAAGGGAACGACTGAAAAACAGCGCTCTATGAGATTGAAATCTCATAACAGCATAAGCTGAGTCATTTCCTATTGCCTTTTTTTTACTTTTTATTTGTTATAATTGTTGTCATATTCAATGTTTTAAGGCAATAAACGAGTTTATTATTATTATTATTAAATTTATCGTGGAAATCTTTAGGCTATATAATATCACGCTATATTTATTTGCTTTTATAGATTGTTTTCTAATAAACGCGAGTGAAACTGCGTGGCACAGCTAGTAATATTATAAAACTAAAGAGTTTGTTTCGTTGAACGCGCTAATCTCAAGAACTACATATTGAAAAATATTTTTGTGTTTAATAGCCAATTTATTTAGAAAGAAATAGACTATATAACATTACGCTACGTTTGTTTTTGTTTTTTCTTATATAAAAACGGGTAAAACCGCGGTGCAGTTAGTATGTAAGAAAAGCTGTGTTCCACTGAAACACAAGAACTGCTTCACACTGTAAATAAGTGTGACAGTACTGCCTGTTTGGTACTAGTACTACTCACAAACTACGGCCTTCCTTGCATCTTACTTATACGTCTTCTACATAATTTCTATATTACAAGTGTAAACCACGTGTCATTGATTGTATATGGCCGTAAAGCGCCCAATTTTTATGGACATGTCAATGTAAACCTCACGTGCTATTTGTTGGCAGTGTGTGTAACATGCCACGACTTGTTTGAGCGGTATTTACATATAAAAAAATGGAGTGTCGGTCTGTAACTTTAAAATAAATATGTATTTTTTTTATCTCTCTGATGCTTCCGAAGATCAAAACTACTCGTAAGATTGAATTCTTTTATCTAGCTTTTTTAGTATGAGCTTGAAAAGTTTAAATCGATTTGGATGAAACAATCATAGTCTACTTTAATGCAATTTTCACTCTGTTTTAAATTTAAATCACGTTTTCTAAGCTCTTAATCATATTTGAATCGTATTTTTTATATGATAAATTGATTCGGACAGCAAAATATTTCTGCTCAATCCACTTTTGAAGACTGGGGACCGGCTTGTATTCTATGTACGTAACGGGTATTACAAATCAATTTAAGCTTGTATGGGCAATGTAATTCTGAACCAGAGGAGACAGAACTGGTTTAAAAGGGCTTTTACTCTGATCATATTTAAGGCTCCTTCGAAAATTCTAAAAGCGAGCAGAACCGCGGGCATTGGTTGCACAACATACGACTGCAGGTAAACGCTCGCGCAGGCAGTGACTGATTAAGACGGATTAACTTGGGGTGTACACGCCTTATGTGTTTAGTGGGACATGTCTGGTTTAAGACAATTAGTGATTATACTGAATTTAAACAATCTTTGAGAAAAAACGGTATATAATAAACACGTAAATAATTTTATGAATAAGTTTCCTTTGTATAAGTCAGTAGTATTCAGGAATAGCATTATGACAATTTGCATTAACATTATTTTGTCTAGAAAGCAAAACAATATTATATCTGAGTAAATTAAGCAAGTTCCTCCCATTTCCACCCATTAGCATAAGCTAAAATATTCTTACAGGACGACCTTTTTTCTTTTTGCCCAAAAATTTCCCAAGTATATTTATTAGAAAGCGCTCTTTGCGCATCGGGTAAAATAAATAGGAAAGTATCATTAATTTGTACCGACCGCTGCTCTTCATAAAGCTTAACGTTGCTTTGTATGCTTGCCGACATTTCGTCGCTGGCCAGTGGTGAGGTTGTACTATATTAAAGTGTTAAGACTTGCTCATTTATAGTCCGTAAGACGCCCGAATTCGTGGGGTCACTAATTAAAAGAGATGCCGATAGGGTCAACGACACCGGCCTTGGCATTGCGATGGCGGCATTACGTCACCACAACCTGTCAATAGGACGCGCTTATACAGAAGTGACCCATTTATCTTGGTTTATTTGTTTTACTTTTTATGGTAGAGAACTATAGGTACCTAATTTATTTGTGACGAAGTCGTTTCTATTATTGGTGTAGTTTTTTGGGATACTTATATCATAAGAATGGATTAAACCAAAACATAGTCTGTTACTTTAAAATTATACATAAATATAATTTATTAACATGGACATATAAATTTGGCCCCATTGTCCCCTTTGAAAAGCATCCGATACAATACAACGAAATTGGATAAATAAAATAATTTATTTACTTCCTAAAGATAATGTTAAGCTTGAACTCAAATTGAACTTTTTTTAAAGCTGAGGCCTTCTTGTTCAGACTTCAGAGGTCCTCTGCCAAATTGTTTTTATTATAACAACGATGATTAACGCTGTTATGTTTGTTTTTTAGGATTTAAATGGGAATTAAATTACCTGAGACATACCAAATAACATTAACTCTGTGCCCGAGGTCTGATACCACTAAAATCGTATGGATGAGGACAGATGCTCTTGAATAGTAGTGACCACCATCTGGTGGACTGTACGTCTGTTTATTGATTAAAATATTAGTTTATTTATATTTAAATAAGTTAATTATACAACTTTCTAAGTTATAACCGATTTAACTCATACAGCATAACACCGTCCACTGGGTGAAGAAAATTGGACAATTATTGTATGAGAAATATGTTATTAGTTACAATATTTGTCAGTTTTATAGCCGTGGGATTGTTTGATAATATATGTTTCGACTATTGTTGACAACCGTGAAAATGTGAAGTAATTATATCATCTATACAAAAAATACATTGAAATTTGCCCGCGCTCCAAAAATATACACCGATCGATGCTCTTGGTCGATGTCGATCGATGGATGTGGTAGCCATGGCTGTTCGACCAATGATTGGATTAATTATTTATGATCAATGATTGAACTATTTTCGATCTATGATTGATCTTTGATCGATTCCTGTTTGGACTATTCGTGATCCATGATTGGACTATTCACGAACAGTGACTGGACTATTGACGATGAATGATTGGATTATGATCGACTATCATCGATCTATGTATGTTTGGACTATTCATGATCAATGGTTGGACTATTACGATCAATGATTAGACTATTCACGATGATTGATTGGACTATCGTCGGTCAATAGTTGGATTATTGAATTCAAACCTCAGACTCTTTATAATATGACGGTAGCAAAAGAGCATACAGCCCGTCTAACACTCGTAATTAGAGGCCATAACCCAATTTATTTGTGTCCATTAAAATACATCATAAGTATTTATAATGTTTTATGAAGATGGAGAATCCTTGAAAAATCGGACTTTGTCGTTTGTTGACACGGAAAATATAATTATTTGACAAATTTTACGATGTTAATTTGTCTGTTGTCGGTAATTTATTACTCACTACAGCTTTTTATTAATATTATAAAGTATTTTGTATTTTTTGAATTAATTATTAATTACACGCTTTATATTTTAATGCATAAAATATCTTAAATGTTGTACATTTTTATATGAAACAAAATTGTTGCTATGTCAATAATTTTACTTTAGTTTTGTGTTAAATTAAGCATGTTCGATCCCTTTCCTTACTACGAAGCCTTAATTTTCCAAATTAAGAAAAGATATAAGATTTAGTTCATAATTTCATGGTTCATTGGTTCATAAGTTCATGGTTCATAAAAAATCTTAACAACCTAAGACGTTAAATGAGTACAGAACCTTCTCTACGCTACTCAGTTTGCGCTTGACCATACATTTTTCGTATTTCATTACAATCGTTGTTTTATTTGTCGACAGGTAACAAGGCGATATTGAAATGAAGTTTTTTCCGCACGCTTTTATGAATCCATAAAAAGCGGTCCCGGTTAGTATTCGGATACGTTGCTCCAATAATTAATTATGGGGTCATTGTATTGCAGCGTCCAGTTGGCTACGACGACTGATATGGTCGTTTTCGGTTGTCGAAAACGGTTACGTAACCGATATATGGTTTTGATATCGATATTCAAAAACTGTTTTCTTATACCGATATCATAAGCGCTGCTTGTTGCCGATGTAGAGATGATGATAGATGATATAGCAAACGATTGAAAAACGTACTCGTTTTGATGCATTCAATTTGTATCGCTTCGTCTCTTTCTGGTCTTAATGAATTCCAAAGTAAAACAGAGACGTAGCGAATGTAAGATTGGTAACGGCTTAACTTTTATCTTTTGAATATTTTTGTTGTCGAACATATCGATATGGTGTGATATTTATACGTAAACGGTTTTATGTTACGGTGCGATATATCGGAACAAAACATTAAGCTCGAACGAACAAACAGGTAAGTGACACTTATTACAGAACGTAGCTAAAATATTAGCCAAGACTTTTTATCTAATACATAAATTACGTTTTTTTACACTTTTTATCGAATACACAAATTACGATTTTTTATAAGATAAAGTAGCAAATGAGAATGCAGTCTATCTGATGGTCATTGCCGGTCATGGACATCTGTACCTATCTTAGTAAGTAGTATTTTAGTAAGCTAGCCATATATAAAAATGGTTTTAAATAAATTTCATCACAGATACCATGTCACTTTGAAGTTAGGAAATGCGAGTTAGTGGGCATCCACACACCTTCAGGGAAATAAAGGTGGTAGAAATTAGTAGTCCACTCCACAAGCACCACCGCCACGCTGTTTGTGTCGTATTATGCCCTGCTGTGTTCTAGTCTGAAGGATTTGGTAAGATCGATATATTTATTTGGAGCATTCCAACAGATTCCTCGGGAGTCAGCGCACCATTGAACAACCTTTCTTAAGACTCTGGTATGAAATATCTTTATTTTACATAGGATTACGGGGGCACTTACAAATATTTGCATATGTACCGGTACATTTTTTTACACTACCACCGAATCCGAACACAACCTCAACTGAGAAGATCCGTCAAATAACTCAACGGGTTTGTCTTTTTTCTTTGTATTAGTTTGTATTTTTTTAACCATATTGTTTATTACATGGGCAATAAAATCTAGCTCCAGCCTGGTCTTATTTAGGGTTGATTACAGATGTCCATGGGTGGCAGTGGCCACCTACAATCAGATGGACTGCACGCTCGTTTGTTACTTCAATATTATATATATTTGCAGAACTGTTTGACACAAGAAATAGGCAGAGGTCGATGTACACTGGAGTAACCACCATAATGATCATGCTACCTTTTCTTCCTGTGACGGTTTTACCACCTCATTATTCTTACCACCTTAACTTTAGAGTGCAACAGCGCTTAAGAATGCTGGCAAAAAGTCGATGGGGAGGACACTAATACTTTTTTAATTAAAGTCATTAAACTTATTGTCGTTTACAAAACTTAGTATATGGCCGTAATTAACATATTTTGAAATGGCGTTCTCGGGCATCGAACCTCATAGTTTTTTGTTATTGATATGTAAAAAATCTTGAATAATTTACGACGTTGTGGTCGAATTAGTGTAATAGTTTGTTCTTTAATATTTATATTTTAATATTCATAAAGAGCCTTGTATATGCGATGAACACGTACTTGAGCTATTAGTAAACATCTTTTATAGCAAAAAAATATAGTTTTTTACTAATTGAAAGTATTTTTACTTTACCAACTACGCTAGGAAACAAAGAAACTTAGCATTTGTGTTAAGTTTCTTTGTTTTCTACGAATAAATGAATATACTACTAGTTTAGTACTTATCTAACAATAATTATTGCAATAATGGTAAAAAGTTACAAATAATAATAGTAGTAATAAAACTAATTTTATTTACGAGCATTTACCCGAAACTTGGCTTCGGTCAAATACATAAAAATTTAAGAAGTACATATTCTATGTATAATATGTATGTATAAATTATATAAAATAAACAGAAAACTCTTACAATAAATTATATCTTCTCATATATTAAAAATTGTAAAACGGTTTGGGCCGTAGAGCGTGTCAAAAAATGGACATACGCTCCAAGAACATTACTCACCGCTTACTACTCGCTTACCGAATACCAAACGGGAACTCGGCGCATATACTGTAAATGCATTTAACGCATTACATACATGCAGATTTTTCTTCAAGATTGAAGTAGCAAACGATTATCTTTAAGCAACTTCACATAGAACATCTGGAGTCAATCACAGTTGCGTTGCTACTCCCAAGGTTTATGATGGTACCTCATATCGAAGCGAGCCTGCAATCATACCCTTTCACAAGAACTACTTCACGCTAGAAATAGATGTGGCGGTGGTACCTTCTCGGTCGAGGCATAGTCTTTTATTTTATTAATATAAAGCAACAAACGAGCAAGCAGCCCACCTGATGGTAAGTGGTTACTGCCACCTATGGACATTTGTAAGCAACTTCATACAGAACAGGAGTTCTATATGAAGTCGAGTACAGATGCGTTGCTACTCCCGAGGACTGAGATGGTCGCCTCATATAAAAGTAAGCCGGCAACCACACCCTTCCACC